>OX940983.1:2152134-2232325 GCA_954871275.1 Leptopterna dolabrata
CCCCCCCCCCCATTAAAATTTGATGGTTTACGTTTCAAGGTATGTAGAATCCGAAAGTGAATAGAAACGCTGCAAATTATTACACAACGGTTTATTATTTACCTGTCCAGATGCCCCTTCTGCGTAGATCACTGTTTTCTGTGGTCGATACCCTCGAGCTACCCCCAGGAAAACTGTAAATCGGGCGCTGGAGCCGGCCCGGGAATTAAAAGTTTCATACAAATGCGCGGGATTCCATAATTCAGTTCAGGTTCAGCCTCAAATTTACGTTACATTTTGGTCTAAAGTCTTCGTTCTTCCACACACAGTTTGGGTACCCATTTGGGAACACATTTTGGTCCCGTGTTTCGGAGAACAACAAGGACCAAAATGTGTTCCCAAATGGGTACCCAAACTGTGTGTGGAAGAAACACGGCAGCCCGATCGGCATTATACACCCAGGGGTGTTATGGGAGAAAAACGGGTGTACAAATGGGTTTTTTTTTTAGGTTTTAGTGACCACGAGCTTGTGAGGTATCGTTTTCCATGTTTTTTAGGGTGAGGAACCGAACATGATTTTGAACAACGAGTGGAGAATTGAGGTTGCAACGAAGGTGCAGCTTCCAAAATAATTTGTTATGAGTCAAAAACATGGGAAATCGTCTGAAATCAACAGAAACTGGTATAATACCACCGAAAGTAGTGTCAACATGTGAATCTCAAATAAATGACACTATTAATGGTCAAAGGTAATTCGTAAAACAAAATAGCCCAATTCGTGTTTTTTGGTGGCCCTGCCGCTGGGGGGGGGGGGGGGGGGGATGTGGCGGAAACCATCAGAAATAGCTATACCAATTATTGCACATGAAAGAAACAATAAGTGAATAGCTAACGTTTCTGTAGGTGTGTCCAGTAGAATAATAAACCCATGTAACAAGGACTTTGCAGCGTTTTAGATTACAAAACGAAATTGAAGAAATTGCCATCTAGAAATATTTCGCTGGATGCGCTGACGCATTCTTCTGTCGTCTGTTTGTTGTTGTTGTTGTTGTTGTTGTCTCGTTGGTTTGATGTGAGTTGGTCTCTCCGCGTTGCATTCGATTTTGTTGTGGATCTGCGGATGTGAGGTCGGGCGTGCGTTGTAGTGCAGGAACTCAAGTTGCTCTCCAATATTCACGTGCCAACTTTGTAAATCCACTTGGATTCGCGGGGTTTTGAAAATCGGCAAGTGCAATGCAACTCAACCCACGTGGATATATGAGATTGTGCGGGGGTGCAGTTATCTCGTGATTGTGAGTCGGTGGCGTGAGGGGTTGCTCGCTTGCTTGCTTGCTGGCCCACCTTTTAATTAAGACTCCCACCGCAGGCGCACCCTTACAGGGGGGTTCGATGACCACACAATTAAGGCTCGGCTCAACCCGGAGGTTACTTTTCACTCGGTGAGGTGGAAAAAAGGGGAAAAAATACGCTGGGGCTTGAAAAAAAAAAAGTTCACCGAGTATTTCAGGCATCCTCGGGTTCGAACATCCGAACTTTCAGCCTTTTCAACCCTAAAAACTCCATGTCGAGTGGGTTCCTGAAACGTGATGCAGGGTTTGTCGTGTTGCTGGTGAAATCTGACCTGTTCGCAACAAAAAGCGTCATCAACACGATCACGAATCAAACCCCAGATATCATCGCTAGGGAGCACATGATTATAATCACAGATGGCTGTATGAAGTCGAGTTGGTTGTTCTGTGATCAAAGAAGACTGAGTTATAAAAAAAAAACAGTCTATTTACACGAAAAAAAACGCGAAAAACACTATTAGACACACCGTTAAACCGAAACCGGTAGGTATAACACTGTTTTTCGCGTTTTTTCGTGTATTAGTGGAAATAAACTATTTCCTTTGAAATGGGTTTCCACGATTTCTTCGCGAGTGATTTAGTTCGTAGTGTTTCGTGATATTACTTAATTTGAAAAATGATTGACTATTAGTGGATTTTGTTGATAGGTACTTTCGAAACTTGAGCAAAAGTTGGTGTTATTGAGTAAATTATTACGTAACTGTAAATTATTATTACACAACGGTTTATCATACCATCTACGCAGAAGGGGCATCTCTATACAGGTAAATTATAACACATCGGTTTATTTTATTATTTACCTTATGCTTCATGAATAACTGCAAATAATTCCGGCTCCAGCACTCCATTTAGGGCTTTCCTGGGGGAGCTCGAGGACATTGACCACAGAAAACTGTGATCCACGCAGAAGGGGCATCTATACAGGTAAATAATAAACCGCCGTGTAATAACAGCGTTTTAATTGTTTTGCTGCATTTTTTAAAATTATTGCCCAGCGATTATTCCGCTACCACATGACCGAAAAAATACCCCCCCCCCCCCCCCCCCCATCGTCCATCAACATTTGATGGTTTCCGTTTCAAGGAATCCGAAAATTCAATCAAAAAAATTTCTGTCTGCCAGAACATCGGTTTCAAAAGCGAGGTGAGCGAGGTTTTGGTCAGAGTTTTCCCAACGAATGTAACTGAATCAAATAGACTTACATATTTGGTGAAGTCAATAACGACGAGTTTCTCGTGTGTAGAAATCCTTGTATTGACGGAGACAAACGGATATATAACTTTAGGTAATATTAAAGAATTTTGATATACAGAGCGGCTATGTCTGACTAGACGAGCGGAACAGAAGAGAGTGATGGCGTCAGCCTCAACATACGGCAAGTTGGAAGATATGCCAACTTGATCTGATCACATGCGGAGCTACTTGTTTCGAATAATATTATTCGGAATTATACATATTACACGGAAGAGTATAATTATTATACTGAGTAATTATATGATTATCTAGTTACAATTAATACATCGGATTATTTTGATTAATATGTGTTGTTATTCAACAAAGAGTCTATTTCATGGAGGATTCAACAAAGAGGCTATTTCATTGAGAAATAACACAACTAGTAGTGTGTCGGATATGCTATAGGAGCGCTACTGTACATTGGATGTCTTGCCGAGAAGACCATTTATTTAATACTGTCCGTACGCCGTACTGAGCACTTTTCTTAGTTACCATGAAACAAAATTATTGAAATTTGGTTGCCCCATTTGGGGTCTAGTTGGTCCCTCGAAGCTCGGCGTTAGGTACTGTAGGTAATCTCTAAGGGTTGAAATGTTTAGAACGACGTAGCTCGAAAACTTTCAATATTATTGTTTTTATTTAAACGTTTTTAAATTGATCTCGAACTAATGCATTTTTCGGGAACACTCGGAGCATTGTACGACCAGCCGTTCGTTTGCACAGGAAAGCTTCAACAAGATCGTGAATGAAACGGTTCAAGTTCCGCCCAGATATCATCGCTAGGGAGCACCTGATTATAACCACGGATGGCTGTATGAAGTTATATTATTTCATCTGAAGAATGATGGCTGTTTGGGATTTTGTTAATAGGTATCTACTTTTGTAACTTAACAAACCTTCATGAATAACAACAAATAATTGATGGAATTATAGAATCCGGCGCATATAAATTTATGAAACTGTAATTCCCCGGCCGGTTCCAGTACTGTATTCATGGCTTTCCTTGGTGTGTGGGTGGGGTGGGGGGAGGTATTGACAACAGAAAACAAGTCATCTACGCAGAAGGGGCACCTCTACAGGTAAATAATAATGAACCTTTGTGTAATAATTTGCAACGGTTTTTCAAATTACCACTGGGACGGAGCGGTTTTTCTCATAAAAAAAAAAGAAAAGTATTTCTAATGCTTTGACAAACATTACACAATGTGAGGACAGAAAATAGTCTGCCAAAGTCCGTGGATGCCCTAGAAAAATGATGGTAGGTATGTATTAGTATTCGATAGCTGTCTTGTACTGTAGGTAGCATCTTGCTTATAGATCTTGTCTAGTGCGAAAATATCTATACTTACTAGATATTTTCACACTAGACAAAATCTACAGCAAAAATAAAAACATTTTCACACTAGACAAAATCTACAGCAAAAATAAAAACATTTTCACACTAGACAAAATCTACAGCAAAAATAAAAATTTTTCTAACGAAAAACAAAACCGACTTCAAAAAAGCTGTATAAAACTAAAAAGTGAAGAATAATTTTTATGCACATAAAAACCACCTCACCATAATTTTTATGGCACATAATTTATTCAATGCCAATACAAAAAAATTTTTGAAGTCTGCGCAGAATTTCAACTAAAAATCTTCATACACTGCCACGTTAAAATTTAGTTCAGTCAAAATTTGGAGGCTACTTCAGACATTTTGTTGTATTGTCTTTCAATTATTTATGTAAATTTGTTCAGTATAAAAATTACTCTTTAATTTTTAGTTTTATACAGCTTTTTTGAAGTCGGATATGTTTTTAAAAAAACGAAGCCAGTTTCCTCATAATAAGCCATAGGAAATAATAAACCGATAATATAATGATTTAATATTTCGTAGGTAATAACCCCATTCACCTGCAATAACATATCTTTTGCCTCAAAGATGTTTGTCTTCCAAAAACCTGTAATATGTAAATGTAATATGTAATATGTAAATGTAATGGATACACATGTGCTCATAATAAGCCATAGGAAATGTGATGATCCAGCGGGAGCTAAAAGTAGAAATAAATACACGAGACTACTTGAGTCGGTTTGTGTGGTCAAATGACAATTTATTGGCAGTTCACAGCTTCTTTTATACCCCTTGATACATCCCCAGAGAGGGGTAGGGGAACCCCGCTCTGGGAAGCCGTTAGACGCGGCTTATAATGCAAGCGACGCTATTTACATAGTGTTAGGGAGCAGCCGATCACCACACTGCTCCCCCCAGAATTGAAGTTAAATACTGCAATTATGTAAATGACGATGAATCTTGTTGATGAGGCGTCGGTGTTGGTGAAAGAGGCTGCGTGTGAGCTGTGTAGTTGCCGTGTAGGTGGGTGGCTTGAGGAGTTCGTGGTGTCTCGCCGTCGTGTGTTAGCGGCGGCTGCGGTGTGGGATGCGTGAACGTGCTCGGATGCGGTCCAGCTGGAAGCGTCGAGGGCGATGTCTCGGAGAGCGCTGGAACGGGCGGCTGGAAGAGGTGATCTTCCGAGGCGGCTTGAATGGCGAGGCAGGAGGTGCCGGAGCAGGTGACGTTGGCCGCGCCTGGAGTAACGGCTGTGCCTGGGTCCCAGTGAAGACGGTGTCGGGAGAGGCCTGTGTCCCAGGGTGTGATAGGCCGGAAGGTGATGGAAGACCGGGCGCTGTAGAGCTGTAGGTAAGTACGGCCGGGGCGCTGAGTCGGGCCAGGATGTGCCAGTGTTACAGCTCTCTCGAGGACATGTTTCGTTGCTTCGAAGGCGGCTTCGGAGTCGTGAGAGCAGTGGAGTACGCGTTTATTATGTCGCTTACGGGCGGCCGTTCGATCGGGCAGGTGTGGAACGCCGCTGGGTGATACGATGTGGCGGAGGAGTTCGACGGAGGTGCGGGCTAGTTGACACTTCGACTTGTTGACTTGGAGGCCGTATTTTGTTAGAGTATCGAGTAGTAATTTTACGTGTGTAAAATGTTCCTCGATATCTCTCGAAGCTACTGGAAGGTCTTTGTAGACGGTGGTCCTATTGAGAGGCTGCGTTGAAAGCCGCGGTTGTCGGTGGTGCTGGATCACCTGCAACTCCTCGTTGACGGTGGCCACACGAGGAGGAGGGAGAAGGGTATGGAGGCGGTTCCGGTGTCTTCGTAGCTCTGGTCTCCATTTTCTTCTTTGATGTTCCTGAAGGTGTGAATCCGAGGAATGAATGCTCCGTTGATGGTCGCTCTCGTTAAGTAGGCAGCGGAAACGGCGAGATGTTCTCTGGTTGGTTCGCTGGAGAGACGATAGCTGGTTGGTCGTGGATCTGACGAGTGGTGGGCGTAGGCGGTTCGCTGTCGATCGCAGGAGGCGAGAAGCCGGGGCGGGAGGTGTATTAACTTCGCCGGTGTTACGTTCGCAGAAGGCCGGGGCGAATGTGCGTGTCTCACGCCAGGTTGTCGCCGTAGGCTGAAGATCGCAGGAGGCGAGAAGCCGGGGCGAGAGGTGTATTAACATCGCCGGTGTTGCGTTCGCAGAAGGCCGGGGCGAAGAGACGGTCGCAGGAGGCGAGAAGGCGGTGTTGCATACGCAGAAGGCCGGGGCGAAGGTGCGTGTTGAGCCGTCGCGG
This sequence comes from Leptopterna dolabrata, assembly GCA_954871275.1. Taxonomy (NCBI): domain Eukaryota; kingdom Metazoa; phylum Arthropoda; class Insecta; order Hemiptera; family Miridae; genus Leptopterna; species Leptopterna dolabrata. The sequence continues at coordinate 2,158,307 of OX940983.1, forward strand.
AAGCGAGAAGGCGGGACGCTGTTCGCAGAAGGCGGGAAGCCGGCGAAGGTGCGTGTTGAGCCGTCGGGGTGACCAGTGTGATGATCCAGCGGGAGCTAAAAGTAGAAATAAATACACGAGACTACTTGAGTCGGTTTGTGTGGTCAAATGACGATTTATTGGCAGTTCACAGCTTCTTTTATACCCCTTGATACATCCCTAGAGTGGGGTAGGGGAACCCCGCTCTGGGAAGCCGTTAGACGCAGCTTATAATGCAAGCGACGCTATTTACATAGTGTTAGGGAGCAGCCGATCACCACAGGAAATAATAAACCGAAAATATAATGATTTAATATTTCGTAATAACCCCATTCACCTGTAATAACATATCTTTTGCCTCAAAGATGTTTGTCCTCCAAAAATCTGTAAAAATATTTAAATCAATGTGTAACAATTATCTGTACTGTAACAACTTAATTTGTATGAATAATATATACTAGGTATTTAAGGTTATATTATACCGAATTATCGGAAGGGGAGCGTTTAGACGGTAGGAACTTTTCAGATGAGTTGAGAGATTTGCTGAGTGGTTGTTTCAGCGAGATAAAAACGTCGCAACGGTTCGTATGGATTATTCTGTTTCCATGTGGGGCCCCTGTTGGAATCCAGAGTTCAAACTAATGTAACACCAACAGAACCTGATACTTCAACTACATATTTTACATTGTCAGCCCTTCGTATGAAACGAAACGATGCCTGTTGTTTTGTACTGGATCCGGGGCTCTTTCCCGATGTATTTGACACGTGGCTGATGGGGGCGGTCGATTCGCGAAAACAAAACTTCAAATCCTGTGGAAGCATTGCGTACCAACCAGTGTCTCTCCAGTGGCAGCTGCCACACTGTCACCCTATCATTCTGGAGTGGAGAGGAGGAATACTACGCTGTATGGGCGGCTAGTTATACTCTTACCTTCTCATCCACTACACTATCACCATTTTAACACCGAAACGCCTCTGGAAACGGCTGACGAGAGCTAGAATTCGTTGTGGAGCTTCAACGAAAACCGTACAAGTGAATCGAAGTCGGAGGGTTCCCACTGTTCTGAGCAACAAAGGCTAAGCCGACCTTCTGTTGTGTGCCTTTTAGGTCGGCTTAGCCTTTGTTGAACAGAATTAATCTCTTTAAAAAGTGTTGCGAATTAACAGTGTTGTTAGTAGTAATTTATAATTGACGCAGTTCGGGCCACGCTCTGAAACAACCATCTCTGGCAATTATACATAATTATAATAATACTCATCTCTGGCAATTATACATAATTATAATGCAATTTGTTTTTAGAAATTGGTTTACGTAATCTAACACTTATATTAGTGTAGGCACGCAGATTGGCAGTTTGTTGTTCAGGTTGAATGTTCTTCCCAATGTTCGCAATCACTTCATGACTTATTGGAAAAACTGGCTTATGTATTGGTTTGATTCGCAGGTTGTGCCTTCCTCACGTACCTGACCAGGGACAGCGCTGCGATGGCGCAGCACGCGCTGCACGAGAAGCGCACGTTACCAGGGGTGAGTACATATGTTTCATAGTTAGGGCTTCCTCACTACTGAAGGTAGGGAAGCCCTGGATTCGTGATTGACAAAAAAAATCTATATCCTCCAAAATGAAAATATCCACTACCGTGCGTTTCAGACATCAAGGAACATTTTGGGTTCCATGCCTGTCTGTGGTCGATTCCTTGTAACGCCCATAGCTGCCCGAAATAACGGTCGAAATATACTGAAATTTGGAGGGTAGGTGTGGGTTGGGTCACAGATGGTCCCGTACCAGTCATTGATCGAATTCACTGACTTTGTGATGTCGAATTTCGAGGAGGACTTGCAAGTTAATGTGTTGTCAGTGGATTTTACCAAGGCCTTCGATCAAGTTTCCCGTAAGCACATCAGTGCCTTGTTACCATTGTTTGGTGTGCACGGTGCCCTTCTCAACTGGATCGCTCTGCTTGGACTGCAGACTCCTCAGAGTCGAGTTGAAGAGTGTGCCATTCCATGCTTCCTGGGGTATTCCGCAGGGTTCCCACATCGGCCCTCTCCTATCTTGCTGATCAACAGTACCAGTGCCCTTCTTTCAAAAGGTGGACTGCGGGTACTGACTGCCTCAGGCTTCATTATGGTCTCGACCCTCTTCTGGACTGGCATCCTACGCATTCTACACAAGATCCCGGGAGTGCATCATCGATCATTCATATAATTAGGGGTACACCTTTTGCTAGGTTGGAGCTGACACGGGACTTGGTAGTGCTCCTGGAACGGAGGCTTTCGTTTAACCACCATTTGCATGTTGTGGCGGCATGGGCATTAAGAATGTTGGGTTTCCTGAAGAGATGCACTCGCGAATTTACCTCTGTCGAGGCTATAGTACTATTATATAGGTGTCATCATAAATCTTTGGTCCGCCCAATCATGGAATACGCTAGCCCGGTATGGTGAGGTCCAACGTAAATTCCTTCGTTACGACGCCTTTAAGTTGGGGATGCTGGCCGATTGTGTGGATTATGCGTGGCTGTCGGCAGAACATAGCCTCCCCAGTCTGGAGGACCGTAGACTTGCTGGCAGATGTGGCATTCTACCACAAGCTGGCGAATGGCGTGCTGGACTGCCCTGCTCTGCTTGCCAGAATTCATTTCAGCGTGCGGGGCTGCATTACTTTCCACACACCACTGTTCCACGTCCCCTTTGCCGCCCACAACTAAATGCTCCAGCGCCCCCTCTACCGGATGCCACGTGTAGTCAATGCCATCCTCCAGAATTCGTCATTCGACTTCTTTGCCGATTCATCGTCTTCCCTCAGGCGCCATTTTTCAGTTCACCAATGCCAGTGAAGTTCGATTTTATTTTAAAGTTCAATTATTTATTAATTTTTCCTGAGTTCACAAAACTCCTTTGTTCAACTGTTGTAAATTGGCTTAGCCACACTAAAAAAAATTTAAAAAATGGACATCGTACTGTAACTTTGGTCTGCGAATGCGCAAGCGTGAAATACTTGAAACGACCATAACAACCTTAAATATCGTTGAAATGAGTTCAACCACGGAGGGTCGATCAGGAATAGCACTTCGGTAGTTCGGGTTCGTTGGAATCGTACTGTAACTATCGTCTGCGCATGCGCGAACATTTAAATGTTGAAAAAAGTTGAAATGTTTGAACCTATTACGCATGCTTTGTAACTTATTACTACTCTGTTTATAGTTATTCAATCATTTGACTCATCTTTTGGTTTATTATTCTATGAATAACACATCTATGTATTCGCTCAGCAAAAACTTTTTCTAACACCCCCTCAAAATTTTTTCTTTTACGTGTCAAGGTGCGTAGATTCCAAAAACGCTGCAAATTCCTTGTCACATGGGTTTATTATTCTAGTGGACATAAGTAGAGTCAATATGCGGGTCCTGGAACATCCTGTTTGAACATGCTCGTCAGTCTAACCAGCTGCTGGGGGCCTTAGCGGGTGGCGCCACACCCTCACCAACCCCCTCACCTCCCCTTAACCCCCCCCCCCCATCACAACCGCCCCTCACACCCCTGCACCCCCCTTCCCAACCTCGCCCCTCACACTCCTCACCCCCCTCTCGCAATCTCCCCCCCCCCCTAACCCCTCACCATTACCCTCATTCACCCCATTACTCCCCCCCCCCCCGGACTTCGCCCTATCGCCCCCTGCCGCCTCCAGACCTCCACCCACTCCACCCCCTGCCACCACCAGACCTCCACCCACCCCACCCTCCTCCACAGCCCTCAGACCCTCCTCCTACCCCTCCGCCCACAAACCTTCACCAACCACCCCCCACCCATCATCCATCATCACCCATCAACCTCCTACCACCCACACCGCCTCTCACAACCCTCACCACCCCCTCACCCAGCACCTCCAACCTTTATTATGAATACCTACCAACTTAATTGTACCTATCAAATAATCATAATGATGTCACCCCACCCCACTCCTCCACTACCACCATCTTGGAATTTCTGGAATACCGTTTTTACTATGAATACCTACCTAATTAATTGTATCAGGTAATCATAATGACGTCACCCACCCCCTCCCACCATCTTGGAATTTCTGGAATACCGTTTTGACTATGAATACCTACCTAATTAATTGTATCAGGTAATCATAATGACGTCACCCCACCCCACCCCTCCCATCACCACAACCTTTATTATGAATACCTACCAACTTGATTGCACCTATCAAATAATCATAATGACGTCACCCCACCCCCTCCCACCATCTTGGAATTTCTGGAATACCGTTTTGACTATGAATACCTACCTAATTAATTGTATCAGGTAATCATAATGACGTCACCCACCCCCTCCCACCATCTTGGAATTTCTGGAATACCGTTTTGACTATGAATACCTACCTAATTAATTGTATCAGGTAATCATAATGACGTCACCCCACCCCACCCCTCCCATCACCACAACCTTTATTATGAATACCTACCAACTTGATTGCACCTATCAAATAATCATAATGACGTCACCCCACCCCCTCCCACCATCTTGGAATTTCTGGAATACCGTTTTGACTGTGAATACCTACCTAACTAATTGAATCAGGTAATCATAATGACGTCACCCACCCCCTCCCACCATCTTGGAATTTCTGGAATACCGTTTTGACTATGAATACCTACCTAACTAAATGTATCAGGTAATCAAAATGACGTCACCCACCCCCTCCCACCATCTTGGAACTTCTGGAATTCCGTTTTAATTATGAATACCTACCTACTTAATTCCATCAGATAACCATAATGAAGACCCCCTTCCACCATCTTGAAATTCCTGGAACTCCGTTTTGATTATGAATACCTACCTACTTAATTCTATCAGGTAAGCATAATAAAGACCCTCGGAATTTCTGAAAATCCTGTTAGACCGTGAATACCTACTTACCTACTTGACACTCAAAACAGTGGACTTATTATGATACCCACCTACTTATGTAAAACCCTACCTGTGTAGTATGTGTTCGAAATGTTGATTCTCACCCAAACATAATGGGGAGATATTAATCTACCTATGAAAATATTTCATTATGATTGTAATTAAAATGATCATCTCCAACCAGACAGGAGCCAGCGTGTCTCGTTATTATATTTGTCTTGAGCTAAACAAATTTTTGAGGCCATTGTAGGTACGTCCAGCAGTTCCTGTGCACCAAAAAGAATCGTCAACACGATCGTGAATCAAACGGTATAAAAATCCGGCCGGGATATCATCACTAGGGAGCATTGACCACAGAAAACAGTGATCAACGCAGAAGGGGCATCTATTTCACTCCACATAAACAATTTTCCTTTAGAACTCCATTATTTGCGTTTCTTTTTGCCGTTTTAGTTACTGTTTGTCATCGGCTGTATTATTTTAGCAACATTTGACTCGTCATTTAGGTAGGTACCTAGCAACGAGTACGGGGTTAGGTACTAACCTACGGAGGGTCTGCGATTCACATAGTACCTATATTATATAGACGGGTTATATATACAGAGAGCTGTGCTCTGTAACAGAAGGGGTATTCTGTACAAAATAATAAACCGTTGTGCAGGGATTTGCAGCGTTTTCTTTTTCATTTTATTCAAACCAAAATACTTCAAACATACATAAAATCAACATGTTTGACCGCCGTACAAGGATACCCTCAAATGAGGTCATGATTCGGTCATGAACGGAACACTTGATCCATGCTCAGTAGCTCTTAATCTTGAGATTATTCTTTTAGAATCATTATTCAATCGAGCGGGACATTGTTCTAGGATCATCGAGCTGATTGGGTGTGCAATTTGAACTGATGTTAAGAGCGAGAAAATATAGGAATGAACGGGGTAATCTCGTGCCTGGGTAGGCAGCACTGGGCCCGGGGTGAGTTCTAATATTGTGATTCATTGTGTGAATATTATTAAGACGCCACTACAAACATGTGAATTTCTGACTTTGCGAAATTAGTATATTAAATAGTCCGAACTTGTACCTAAATAGATCTGTATTTTGTCGAATATAAAGTTGTGTTCATGATCGATCCAGAGCTTGTGCTTATCCCGAGAACCTTTCATGGGTGCCGAAACCCGGGAAGTTCTGCCCCATGGCTGAGTGACTATCCAGCGTGTGTGGTTAAGCTCAACTGCGGTCATTCGCCTAACATGTAGTTTTCAATCAGTAGTCAGGTTGTCTTTGGACGTCATAATGAGCCCAAGATCTTCACCGTCCTTGAAAATTATCCTCGACGTGGCCATTCTACCTCTGCTGAACACGGATCGGAAGAGGATCTACAAGGCCTTACAAACCTGGAGCCTTCAGGTGGGCCCAGCTCTAACTGCAAATCAATGGACAGAGGATCTAGTACAGCAGTTTGTAGTTCAGGATCGATCTCTTACAAACGATGTGGCTCAGGCGGGTTTTGAGGATACCATGGAGGAGATCCTCATTGTTAAGGTAAGCAAACTGATTGTACGCTTGACTTTGGTCCCGAAACCCGTTCCGTCCTATCTCCTTTGGAACCTAAGGGCAGCTCTGGGTCCATGGCCTGATGAAATAAAGTACCAAGCACTTCTCATTCAACTTAGCCCTGAAGTGCAATCATCATTCCGTCGATCTGGTTACAGGTATCCCGAACTGTATGAAGCACTGTGCACTGAAAATTTGGGCAAGTATTAGCTTAGCACACCAACCGTAGACTCATCCCAAGGTTGCAGCAGCTGGATGCCATACAGATTGACGGATTTTTCTCATCTGCCTGGAGCTGGGTGAGTTCAATGGAGGGACTTCCACTAATGAACTGGCATCCTTCCTTCTGTTCGAAGATCTTCTAAGTAATTGGATCCGGCTATTAAGGACAAGTTCAACCAGGGGGGAGTTGGAAGAGAGATCTTCTCATACAAGCAGCTCCTCGAAATAGCTCAAATTTGCCTAGATGATTCCCCAGGGGTCACGACCTAGATCAAGTTCTGAGGAAAGGGGTTCCAGTAAGCAGCGAAAACCCAGGCCCCCTCCCACTCCTCGCACAACAGATCGACCACCCTCGCTCGGTCAGTCACGAGGGAGCGGTTCAAATGTCATCACTGCTCAGGACCTCACTTCCCTATACCACTGCGAAGAGTTCCGGTAGTTCAGTGTTGAGAGTTCATCAGATCAACTGGACTCCCCATTCATTGCTTTTTGTGGAAGCACAACTCCGCTCAGAACTGTACTTCACTCCAACAATACCATTGCGGAGGATCACACCACTTCCTACTCCATGTCAACGAGGAATCTGGACGATCTGCCATCAAAAAACAGTTAAGGTATACGGGGAAACCAAAACCTTAGGCTCCCAGGCCCCGGCCCCCAAGTTTCCAGTTCAGGGTTACCCACTGTGCTAGTAGTCCTCCGCGACCGTCTTGATGTCCGGTCAACTTTGATTCTTGTTCAGATTGCTCTCAGAATGCATAAGGCCAGGGCTCCCGTTCGTCTAGTTAGGACCTTGCTGGCAGAGCCAGTACTCGTAATGTAAAGCTCAGTGGTTCAGGTTCTAACTCAAAATTCAAGCTCAGCAGCTGGGAGGGAGTGAAAGGTGGTGGGGTAGACTCTGAGGCTCCTGTTAGTTCTAATTTGCGCTTCCCTTTCAGCTCTCATAACGCTTCCAATCCCCTAGGTTGGATGTTAAGTACCACGCATCAAAGCAGTAGCTCAGCTGCAAGTAGCTCTAAGATGTTAGTACCAAGGACCACTGAGGAAGATGACCCTTCTCTGCTGAAACCTAACGGTGCCATACACAGGTGAAGTGGGATTCATTGCATTACTCATTTGGTTAGTAATAGAGTAGATCTTAATAACCCTATTGGAACCGCCCTAGGTCATAGGCCTGGCGCACGTTATCCGCAAACGTCTAGCGAGCCCCATCGATCAATCATAGCGAGTAACTTCGGTTCTCATACGTCCACTAATAGGAATGTTTATGGGGATCATTCTGTGTCTAGTTCAGTTCTCTCAAAGAAAAGGTCTTCCTTTCATTTCCTACGGTCAAAGGAGACTACTTCCCACTGCTATAGTTTGGGTGTCCGCAGACGTTACCTCTCCCCGTGTAGTCTGCAGGGCTTTGCTTGACACGGGGTCTGAAATCCCATTTATCTACCACAAACTAGCTCTTGCGGCCAGTTTAATGGTGACGCCGATCAACCATGTAGTCTTGGGCGTGGGAGCCCAGCCACAGACAGTACGCCGTCACTTTTTTGGCATACTTGAACTGGGCACAGATTGCCCTTTTTAGCCTGTGATGTAGATCAGGTCACAGCTCCCTAGACCTCCTCTAGTTTCTCGTTAAATCGTTGGCCTCATACCTGGAGCGTGGGGATCCAAGCTTGCGGACTCTTTGTTGAGTGAGCGGGATGATATAGATCTTTCTTCAACTCGGATGAACCTGTCCATTCCATCAGACACCACGCTCTTTGCCCTACCTCTGCACCAGGAAATTACCGGGCATAGGAACTAGCAAATCGTTGGGCGAAGTAGACTGAAACACCAAAGGCCTACTGTTCGGAACTGCCTGAGGTGCTGATGGTTTGGCAATTTCCTGGTAATTTCACCAATGACCGCCAAAGTGGGGCACTCGAGGTGGTGTGAATTCCCACTGCTAATCTGTCACCAAGGGCCAGAGAGCCTCCATTCTCGAGTAAGATTCTGAGCCTACGGAGAAAGTTGGCTGAGCCAAGGAAGTTCCGACCATCGTCCGACCAAATGACAGAGGGACCCCCCCCCCCCCCCCTGCAATCTATGAAGCGTTTGTGAAACTGTACAAACCCATCAATACTGAGGTCCATAACCACCTCCAGATCGACAGCCTTGGTGGCCATACTGCCAAGTACATCATCCAAATGCGAGCGCCTCGCAATCCCACCACCGAAACCGTGAAGGGACAGGTCACCTGATCAATGGCGTAAGAGCGCCGCACTTGTCCGGCAGGAAGTTGGCCCATCTCGGGCTGTAAGTGCTCAGGTATAATGGAAGAACAGCAGGTACAGCCCGGACAGTACTTTAGTCACCACAGATCTCCCCAGTCACTCTCCAGAACCTAATGCGCAAATATGCTAGTGTAGCGTGAGGTCCCATGAGCAGACAGCTCTCGTGAGCCTGCCGAACGAGCAACATGGTAAGGACGTCCTGTGCTGGAATCAAAGTGGGGTGCTGGGTCTCGTACAGATTAGAGCTATGCACCAATCTTCCTCCCATGCGGAGAACCCCATCCGTTAAACGAAAAAGAGCTAACTGCCTCATCAGCTTGGTCCTAGGGCCTGACTTGTCAAGTACCACCATGATATTGTGGAAGTGGCGTTTCTGGACGGGCCTGACTAAAACCATATCTGCAGCTTTCAACTCCTCTTTGCTGAGTGGAGCTATTTGAACCAAAAGTTCAGTGATTGAGAGCCTTTTCTTGGAACAGGAACTGCTCGAACTTACTAGGGATGGCCTACAATTCCCTTTGAACTGTAGAATCCAAGCTACTAAACTAAACCAACTAAAGTCATTCACTAGCAAATCTGCTGAACAATCAACAACATAATCAGCGCCCGCAGCACGGATCTCTCCAGCTATGGACTCCTGGGCTAAATCGGGACGGATACGCCGAATTGACCAGTGAACTCTCTCCAACTGCAACCACGTGGGTCCAGTCCACTGGGTCCAATGAGTTGCGGACTAACTGACTCAGTTTGCCTCCGGAGGCCACATTTGCGGGGTTGTGCATAGTCAACATGAAACCAGTGCTCAACGGGCAGATCTGCCAGTGTTTTGGCTACCCTGATTCCTACAAAGACCTTCCACTGTGGAGCAGGGTTGGTAGTGAGCCACGAGAGCACCACTGAACTATCGGAACACGCCACAATATTACTGTCCAGGATCTGAGCAAAATACGGGATATACCTTTCTCATGATTTTCTGCTGCCAAAAGCTCGAGACGAGGTATCATCTCTTGTTTTAATGGAGCGATCCTTGTTCGTAACATGAGCAATCGAGTTACAAACGAAAAACTCTGAAGAGAAACATGATACACCACAGCGACGTAGGCTCGCTCAGACGCATCGGCGACGCCTACAAGCCACTGATTAGAACTGATCAAATTTTTGTATCTGGGAATTTGTACATCTGCCAACATTCCCATGGAACCGGCAATTCTGAACCAATCATGAACCAAGGAACTAGGCAACGGATCATCCCATCTAAATTTAGCAAACTTCATGGTGAATGCACCGAGCAAAGATCGACACTGCAAGACCCACCCCTCGACCTACTGGACTGGCCAACTCCCGCTTGGGCCTGACATGGGGGTTAGTGAGGACTCTGAAGAATAAACAGTCAGATCTGGGATTCCACACTTTGCCGAAAAATTTTAACGGCTTTTCATCCTCTAAGCCGAGGTCAACAGCCTCCACAACAGGCAGGCAGTACTCTGCAGGCACATCCTGCAGGGCGCTATGGTCATTGGAGGCCCACTTTAGAAGCTCGGAACCAGCCGTCTGCAGAAGATCAATCAGTTCATCTCAAGCCTGCAGAGCCAACTGAACGGTTTCTCCCCCACCATATGCATAATCTACGTACCTGTCATTGGATAATATTTCTGTGGCCACTGGGTGAGTCTCGTTACCAGGCGCAGCCAGATCCACAAGTACTGGTATGTCCAAGAAAGGGGCAGGGGCCGTTCCATAAGTTAGTTGACAAAGAGCGTAGTCCTCTACCTCATTTGAAGGGGAATCTCTCCAAACTATACGCAGCATGTCCTGATCCTCATGGACATGCTTTATTTGTCTGAACATTTGACGAATGTCAGCAATGAGCGCAAAACGGAACAACCGAAACCGAAGCCCTACAAGACACATATTTCCTATTGAAGCTTGGGACCTACTTCCAAGATCTCATTGAGTGGAAGGCCATTTGATGTGCGTTGAGAGGCATTGAATACCACTCAGATATTGTTTGGGGGGTCGCCAGAACGTGCACAGCATGATGCCGTATATAATAATGGGGTAAATCCAAAGGCTCATGTGACCCGAATCTCTGTTCTCGTGAATGAACAACTGGTAGGATTGAGCTAGAAAGAGATCCTTTCTGAACTTGGACTCGAGTCCGTAGAACTGTTGAAGAGGGATCGCGCAAGAAGCACCTAAAACAGTATGGTCCTGGGCAAAGGGCAAAGGAACTACATAACGCCCACTCTCACCATGGCGAGTTTGACTAACAAAGAGCTGCTCCGCCTCTAATTCAGCTGTGGTTCATGGAACTGCCCCCTCCAAAGACTCAATCTCGAACATTTGACAGAGAAGCCCCAATCAACTCTCACACATCAACAGAGACAGGTGCCGCTGCCACGTCGAAACGAGAGGGGTTCTGAGAGACAGGAACAATGGACGGAGAAACCAGCAAGTCACCAATTAGATTTGAAAACAAGACATCAGCGAGATCAAAGTTAGACAGCCACCATTGCAGCCTTGGACAGAGCTGTCTGGACCTTGGGAAAGAACAAGGGTTTTTGGGAACGGGGCAGCTCGGTATGCTGAGGACAAGGATCCCTGACTCCACGCTGGGGAGGGTCCGACTAATCACAAGGCGCAACACCTGAATAACTTCTTTTGAAGCCTTGGGTAGGTACAATCTGTATGTTCGAGTCCATTCAGGGCAAGACAAATTTGGGAACATGGGACGAGGGGGTTGGCCTAGGACAAAGAGTGTGGTGTCTGATGGACAGGACTGGTTCATCCGAGTTGGCGAGTGGACTAAACTGAACAGAACGGCCAAACTCCGGATACAAGTAAAGATCTACACCAGAAGAAAGATCGATGTCATCCCGCTCACTCAACAAAGAGTCCGCAAGCTTGGATCCCCACGCTCCAGGTATGAGGCCAACGATTTAACGAGAAACTAGAGGAGGTCAAGGGAGCTGTGACCTGATCTACATCATAGGCTAAAAAGGGCAATCTGTGCCCAGTTCGAGTATGCCGAAAAAGTGACATCATACTGTCTGTGGCTGGGCTCCCACGCTCAAGACCACATGGTTGATCGGCGTCACCAGTAAACTTGCCGCAAGAGCCAATTTGTGGTACATAAATTGGATTTCAGACCCCGTGTTAAGCAAAGCCCTGCAGACTACACGGGGAGAGGTAACGTCTGAGGACACCCGAACTGTAGCAGTGGGAAGTAGTCCCTTTGACCATGGGAAATGAAAGGAAGACCTATTCTTTGAGAGAACTGAACTAGACTTAGAATGACCCCATAAACATTCCTACTAGTGGACGTATGAGAACCGAAGTTACTCGCTATGATCGATCGGTGGGGCTCGCTGGACGTTCGCGGATAACGTGGGCCAGCCCTATGACCTAGGGCGGTTGATGACACAACGGGTCCAATAGGCTCTACCCTATTCTCTTCTACTCTATTACTAACCAAATGAGTAATGCAATGAATCCCACTTCTCCTGTGTATGGCACTGTTAGGTTTCAGCAGAGAAGGGTCATCTTCCTCAGAGGTCCTTGGTATTAACATCTTAGAGCTACTTGCACCTGAGCTACTGCTTTGATGCTTGGTACTAAACATCCTGCCTAGGGGATTGGAAGCGTCATGAGAGCTGAAAGGGAAGCGGAAATTAGAACTAACAGGAGCCTTAGAGTCTACCCCACCACATTTCAGTCCCTGCTAGGAACTGAGCTTGAACTTTGAGTTAGTTCCTGAGCCAACCATTTAACGAGAAACTAGAGGAGGTCAAGGGAGCTGTGATCTGACCTACATCACAGGCTAGAAAGGGCATTCTGTGCCCAGTTCAAGTATGCCAAAAAAGTGACGACATGGTGTCTGCAGCTGGGCTCCCACGCCCAACACTACATGATTGATCGGCGTCACCAGTAAACTGGCCACAAGAGTCAATTAATTTGTGGTAGATAAATTGGATTTCAGACCCCGCTGACCGGACATCAAGAGGGTCGCGGAGGACTACTAGCACAGTGGGTACCCCTGAACTGGAAACTTGGGGGCCGGGGCCTGGGAGCCTAAGGTTTTGGTTTCCCCGTATACCCTTAACTGTTTTGATGGCAGATCGTCCGGATTCCTCGTCGACATGGAGTAGGAAGTGGTGTGATCCTCCGCAATGGTATTGTTGGAGTGAAGTACAGTTCTGAGCGGAGTTGTGCTTCCACAAAAAGCAATGAATGGGGAGTCCAGTTGATCTGATGAACTCTCAACACTGAACTACCGGAACTCTTCGCAGTGGTATAGGGAAGTGAGGTCCTGAGCAGTGATGACATTTGAACCGCTCCCTCGTGACTGACCGAGCGAGGGTGGTCGATCTGTTGTGCGAGGAGTGGGAGGGGGCCTGGGTTTTCGCTGCTTACTGGAACCCCTTTCCTCAGAACTTGATCTAGGTCGTGACCCCTGGGGAATCATCTGGGCAAATTTGAGCTATTTCGAGGAGCTGCTTGTATGAGAAGATCTCGTCTTCCAACTCCCCCCTGGTTGAACTTGTCCTTAATTGCCGGATCCAATTACTTAGAAGATCTTCGAACAGAAGGAAGGATGCCAGTTCATTACTGGAAGTCCCTCCATTGAACTCACCCAGCTTCAGGCAGATGAGAAAAATCCGTCAATCTGTATGGCATCCAGCTGCTGCAACCTTGGGATGAGTCTACGGTTGGTGTGCTAAGCTATTACTTGCCCAAATTTTCAGTGCACAGTGCTTCATACAGTTCGGGATACCTGTAACCAGATCGACGGAATGATGATTGCACTTCAGGGCTAAGTTGAATGAGAAGTGCTTGGTACTTTATTTCATCAGGCCATGGACCCAGAGCTGCCCTTAGGTTCCAAAGGAGATAGGACGGAACGGGTTTCGGGACCAAAGTCAAGCGTACAATCAGTTTGCTTACCTTAACAATGAGGATCTCCTCCATGGTATCCTCAAAACCCGCCTGAGCCACATCGTTTGTAAGAGATCGATCCTGAACTACAAACTGCTGTACTAGATCCTCTGTCCATTGATTTGCAGTTAGAGCTGGGCCCACCTGAAGGCTCCAGGTTTGTAAGGCCTTGTAGATCCTCTTCTGATCCGTGTTCAGCAGAGGTAAAATGGCCACGTCGAGGATAATTTTCAAGGACGGTGAAGATCTTGGGCTCATTATGACGTCCAATGACAACCTGACTACTGATTGAAAACTACATGTTAGGCGAATGACCGCAGTTTAGCTTAACCTCACACGCTGGATAGTCACTCAGCCATGGGGCAGAACTTCCCGGGTTTCGGCACCAATGAAAAGTTCTCGGGATAAGCACAAGCTCTGGATCGATCATGAACACAACTTTATATTCGACAAAATACAGATCTATTTAGGTACAAGTTCGGACTATTTAATATACTAATTTCGCAAAGTCAGAAATTCACATGTTTGTAGTGGCGTCTTAATAATATTCACACAATGAATCACAATATTAGAACTCACCCCGGGCCCAGTGCTGCCTACCCAGGCACGAGATTACCCCGTTCATTCCTATATTTTCTCGCTCTTAACATCAGTTCAAATTGCACACCCAATCAGCTCGATGATCCTAGAACAATGTCCCGCTCGATTGAATAATGATTCTAAAAGAATAATCTCAAGATTAAGAGCTACTGAGCATGGATCAAGAGTTCCGTTCATGACCGAATCATGACCTCATTTGAGGGTATCCTTGTACGGCGGTCAAACATGTTGATTTTATGTATGTTTGAAGTATTTTGGTTTGAATAAAATGAAGAAGAAAACGCTGCAAATCCCTGCACAACGGTTTATTATTCTGTACAGAATACCCCTTCTGTTACAGATCACAGCTCTCTGTATATATAACCCGTCTATATAATATAGGTACTATGTGAATCGCAGACCCTCCGTAGGTTAGTACCTAACCCCGTACTCGTTGCTAGGTACCTACCTAAATGACGAGTCAAATGTTGCTAAAATAATACAGCCGATGACAAACAGTAACTAAAACGGCAAAAAGAAACGCAAATAATGGAGTTCTAAAGGAAAATTGTTTATGTGGAGTGAAATAGATGCCCCTTCTGCGTTGATCACTGTTTTCTGTGGTCAATGCTCCCTAGTGATGATATCCCGGCCGGATTTTTATACCGTTTGATTCACGATCGTGTTGACGAAGCTTTTTGGTGCACAGGAACTGCTGGACGTACCTACAATGGCCTCAAAAATTTGTTTAGCTCAAGACAAATATAATAACGACACACGCTGGCTCCTGTCTGGTTGGAGATGATCATTTTAATTACAATCATAATGAAATATTTTCATAGGTAGATTAATATCTCCCCATTATGTTTGGGTGAGAATCAACATTTCGAACACATACTACACAGGTAGGGTTTTACATAAGTAGGTGGGTATCATAATAAGTCCACTGTTTTGAGTCTCAAGTAGGTAAGTAGGTATTCACGGTCAAACAGGATTTTCAGAAATTCCGAGGGTCTTTATTATGCTTACCTGATAGAATTAAGTAGGTAGGTAGGTATTCATAATCAAAACGGAGTTCCAGGAATTTCAAGATGGTGGAAGGGGGTCTTCATTATGGTTATCTGATGGAATTAAGTAGGTAGGTATTCATAATTAAAACGGAATTCCAGAAATTCCAAGATGGCGGGAGGGGGTGGGTGACGTCATTTTGATTACCTGATACAATTAGTTAGGTAGGTATTCATAGTCAAAACGGTATTCCAGAAATTCCAAGATGGGGGGAGGGGGTGGGGTGACGTCATTATGATTATTTGATAGGTGCAATCAAGTTGGTAGGTATTCATAATAAAGGTTGAGGCGATGGGAGGGGTGGGGTGGGGTGACGTCATTATGATTACCTGATTCAATTAGTTAGGTAGGTATTCATAGTCAAAACGGTATTCCAGGAATTCCAAAATGGTGGGAGGGGGCGGGGTGACGTCATTATGATTATTTGATAGGTGCAATTAAGTTGGTAGGTACTCATAATAAAGGTTGAGGTGATGGGAGGGGTGGGGTGGGGTGACGTCATTATGATTACCTGATTCAATTAGTTAGGTAGGTATTCATAGTCAAAACGGTATTCCAGGAATTCCAAGATGGTGGGAGGGGGTGGGGTGACGTCATTATGATTATTTGATAGGTGCAATCAAGTTGGTAGGTATTCATAATAAAGGTTGAGGTGTTGGGAGGGGTGGGGTGGGGTGACGTCATTATGATTACCTGATACAATTAGTTAGGTAGGTATTCATAGTCAAAACGGTATTCCAGGAATTCCAAGATGGGGGGAGGGGGTGGGGTGACGTCATTATGATTATTTGATAGGTGCAATCAAGTTGGTAGGTATTCATAATAAAGGTTGAGGTGTTGGGAGGGGTGGGGTGGGGTGACGTCATTATGATTACCTGATTCAATTAGTTAGGTAGGTATTCATAGTCAAAACGGTATTCCAGGAATTCCAAGATGGTGGGAGGGGGTGGGGTGACGTCATTATGATTATTTGATAGGTGCAATCAAGTTGGTAGGTATTCATAATAAAGGTTGAGGTGTTGGGAGGGGTGGGGTGGGGTGACGTCATTATGATTATTTGATAGGTGCAATCAAGTTGGTAGGTATTCATAATAAAGGTTGAGGCGATGGGAGGGGTGGGGTGGGGTGACGTCATTATGATTACCTGATACAATTAGTTAGGTAGGTATTCATAGTCAAAACGGTATTCCAGGAATTCCAAAATGGTGGGAGGGGGTGGGGTGACGTCATTATGATTATTTGATAGGTGCAATTAAGTTGGTAGGTACTCATAATAAAGGTTGAGGTGATGGGAGGGGTGGGGTGGGGTGACGTCATTATGATTACCTGATTCAATTAGTTAGGTAGGTATTCATAGTCAAAACGGTATTCCAGGAATTCCAAGATGGTGGGAGGGGGTGGGGTGACGTCATTATGATTATTTGATAGGTGCAATCAAGTTGGTAGGTATTCATAATAAAGGTTGAGGTGTTGGGAGGGGTGGGGTGGGGTGACGTCATTATGATTACCTGATTCAATTAGTTAGGTAGGTATTCATAGTCAAAACGGTATTCCAGGAATTCCAAGATGGGGGGAGGGGGTGGGGTGACGTCATTATGATTATTTGATAGGTGCAATCAAGTTGGTAGGTATTCATAATAAAGGTTGAGGTGTTGGGAGGGGTGGGGTGGGGTGACGTCATTATGATTACCTGATTCAATTAGTTAGGTAGGTATTCATAGTCAAAACGGTATTCCAGGAATTCCAAGATGGTGGGAGGGGGTGGGGTGACGTCATTATGATTATTTGATAGGTGCAATCAAGTTGGTAGGTATTCATAATAAAGGTTGAGGTGTTGGGAGGGGTGGGGTGGGGTGACGTCATTATGATTACCTGATTCAATTAGTTAGGTAGGTATTCATAGTCAAAACGGTATTCCAGGAATTCCAAGATGGTGGGAGGGGGTGGGGTGACGTCATTATGATTATTTGATAGGTGCAATCAAGTTGGTAGGTATTCATAATAAAGGTTGAGGTGTTGGGAGGGGTGGGGTGGGGTGACGTCATTATGATTACCTGATACAATTAGTTAGGTAGGTATTCATAGTCAAAACGGTATTCCAGGAATTCCAAGATGGGGGGAGGGGGTGGGGTGACGTCATTATGATTATTTGATAGGTGCAATCAAGTTGGTAGGTATTCATAATAAAGGTTGAGGTGTTGGGAGGGGTGGGGTGGGGTGACGTCATTATGATTACCTGATTCAATTAGTTAGGTAGGTATTCATAGTCAAAACGGTATTCCAGGAATTCCAAGATGGTGGGAGGGGGTGGGGTGACGTCATTATGATTATTTGATAGGTGCAATCAAGTTGGTAGGTATTCATAATAAAGGTTGAGGTGTTGGGAGGGGTGGGGTGGGGTGACGTCATTATGATTATTTGATAGGTGCAATCAAGTTGGTAGGTATTCATAATAAAGGTTGAGGCGATGGGAGGGGTGGGGTGGGGTGACGTCATTATGATTACCTGATACAATTAGTTAGGTAGGTATTCATAGTCAAAACGGTATTCCAGGAATTCCAAAATGGTGGGAGGGGGTGGGGTGACGTCATTATGATTATTTGATAGGTGCAATTAAGTTGGTAGGTACTCATAATAAAGGTTGAGGTGATGGGAGGGGTGGGGTGGGGTGACGTCATTATGATTACCTGATTCAATTAGTTAGGTAGGTATTCATAGTCAAAACGGTATTCCAGGAATTCCAAGATGGTGGGAGGGGGTGGGGTGACGTCATTATGATTATTTGATAGGTGCAATCAAGTTGGTAGGTATTCATAATAAAGGTTGAGGTGTTGGGAGGGGTGGGGTGGGGTGACGTCATTATGATTACCTGATTCAATTAGTTAGGTAGGTATTCATAGTCAAAACGGTATTCCAGGAATTCCAAGATGGGGGGAGGGGGTGGGGTGACGTCATTATGATTATTTGATAGGTGCAATCAAGTTGGTAGGTATTCATAATAAAGGTTGAGGTGTTGGGAGGGGTGGGGTGGGGTGACGTCATTATGATTACCTGATTCAATTAGTTAGGTAGGTATTCATAGTCAAAACGGTATTCCAGGAATTCCAAGATGGTGGGAGGGGGTGGGGTGACGTCATTATGATTATTTGATAGGTGCAATCAAGTTGGTAGGTATTCATAATAAAGGTTGAGGTGTTGGGAGGGGTGGGGTGGGGTGACGTCATTATGATTACCTGATTCAATTAGTTAGGTAGGTATTCATAGTCAAAACGGTATTCCAGAAATTCCAAGATGGTGGGAGGGGGTGGGGTGACGTCATTATGATTATTTGATAGGTGCAATTAAGTTGGTAGGTATTCATAATAAAGGTTGAGTTGATGGGAGGGGTGGGGTGGGGTGACGTCATTATGATTACCTGATACAATTAGTTAGGTAGGTATTCATAGTCAAAACGGTATTCCAGGAATTCCAAAATGGTGGGAGGGGGTGGGGTGACGTCATTATGATTATTTGATAGGTGCAATTAAGTTGGTAGGTACTCATAATAAAGGTTGAGGTGATGGGAGGGGTGGGGTGGGGTGACGTCATTATGATTACCTGATTCAATTAGTTAGGTAGGTATTCATAGTCAAAACGGTATTCCAGGAATTCCAAGATGGTGGGAGGGGGTGGGGTGACGTCATTATGATTATTTGATAGGTGCAATCAAGTTGGTAGGTATTCATAATAAAGGTTGAGGTGTTGGGAGGGGTGGGGTGGGGTGACGTCATTATGATTACCTGATTCAATTAGTTAGGTAGGTATTCATAGTCAAAACGGTATTCCAGGAATTCCAAGATGGGGGGAGGGGGTGGGGTGACGTCATTATGATTATTTGATAGGTGCAATCAAGTTGGTAGGTATTCATAATAAAGGTTGAGGTGTTGGGAGGGGTGGGGTGGGGTGACGTCATTATGATTACCTGATTCAATTAGTTAGGTAGGTATTCATAGTCAAAACGGTATTCCAGGAATTCCAAGATGGTGGGAGGGGGTGGGGTGACGTCATTATGATTATTTGATAGGTGCAATCAAGTTGGTAGGTATTCATAATAAAGGTTGAGGTGTTGGGAGGGGTGGGGTGGGGTGACGTCATTATGATTACCTGATTCAATTAGTTAGGTAGGTATTCATAGTCAAAACGGTATTCCAGAAATTCCAAGATGGTGGGAGGGGGTGGGGTGACGTCATTATGATTATTTGATAGGTGCAATTAAGTTGGTAGGTATTCATAATAAAGGTTGAGTTGATGGGAGGGGTGGGGTGGGGTGACGTCATTATGATTACCTGATACAATTAATTAGGTAGGTATTCATAGTCAAAACGGTATTCCAGAAATTCCAAGATGGTGGGAGGGGGTGGGTGACGTCATTATGATTACCTGATACAATTAATTAGGTAGGTATTGATAGTAAAAACGCTGCAAAGTCCTTGTCACATGGGTTTATTATTCTATTGGAGTTCTAGAGATTCTTTTTGGCAGTTAAATTTATTGTTTCTTTCATGTGGAATGATTGAAATAGCTATTTCTGATGATTTCCACCAATTTTGGCCACCAAAACATGAAATAGGTACACTTTTTTTCCCCCCCAAATCATCTTTGATCATTAGTAGTGCGATTTAATGGTTTGTGGGCGGAGTGGTAGGAGGAGGGTCTGAGGGCTGTGGAGGAGGGTTGGTTGGGTGGAGGTCTGGTGGTGGCAGGGGGTGATAGGGCGAAGTCCGGGGGGGGGGGGGGGGGTGATGGGGTGAATGAGGGTAATGGCGAGGGTTTGGGGGGGTGAGATGGTGAGAGGGGGGTGAGGAGTGTGAGTGGCGTGGGTGGGAAGGGTTGGGAGGCCATGGGTGTGAGGGGGTGGTTGTGGGGGGGGGGGGTGGTTGAAGGGCGGATGAGGGTGTTGGAGAGGGGGTTGGTGAGGGTGTGGCGCCACCCGCTAAGGCCCCCAGCAGCTGGTTAGACTGACGAGCATGTTCAAACAGGATGTTCCAGGACCCGCATATTGACTCTACTGACATACCTACAGAAATGTTCAGTTATTGTTTATTTCATGTGAAATAATTGAAATAGCTATTTCTGATTGTTTCCACCATTTTTGGCCCCTAAAACACAAATTAGGTAACACCTACACTCCTTTTTTCCCCAAATTATCTTTGATCATTGGTAGTGCCATTTAATGGTCTTGATCCACATGTTGACACTTGCTAGTGTAATTATACAAATTGATGGTGATTTCAGACGATTTCCCAGGTTTTTGACTCATAAAAAACGCTGCAAAGTCCTTGTCACATGGGTTTGTTATTCTATTGGACATACCTACGGAAATGTTGGCTGTTCATTTCTGTTTCTTTCATGTGAAATAATTGAAATAGCCGAAATAGCTATTTCTGATCCACAATTTTGGCCCCCAGAACACGAATTAAGTATGCTCCTTTTTTTTCTCTTTTCCCCCCATATTATCTTTGACGATTGGTAGTGTCATTTAATCGTCTTGATCCTCATGTTGACACTTTTTCTAGTGTAAATATACAAATTGATGGTGATTTCAGACGATTTTTCAGGTTTTTGACTCATAAAAAAATCAATTTTGGGTGCTGAAAATTTGGTGGAACCTCAATTTTCCACTCTTTGGTCAAAATCGACTTCATATTCAGTCTTCTCGTCCCCAAAAACATGGAAAACGATGCCTCAAAAGCTCATGTTACTAACATCTTACTAAAACACAAAAAGTACCTATTTTTATACACATTTTCATTCATAACATCCCTGGGTATATTCCGATCGGGCTGAAAAGTTTCGGGACACAACTAGGGCCCAAATGGAGCATGTGTGCGAAAGAACGACTTTTTTAGACAAAAAATGAAGCCTGTACACGTGATACGGCGTACGGCGGACGGACATTGCATTTTAGGAATCGACGCACCTTGAAACGGAAGCGAAAAAATTTTGAGGGTGAGTTATAAAAATTGTTTGCTGAGCGAATACATAGGGGTATTATTCCCAGAATAATAAACCAAAATCGGCATATTCGGTCTTCTCGTCCCCAAAAACATGGAAAACGATACCTCAAAAGCTCATGTTACTAAACACACAAAAAGTATCTGGTTTTGTGCACATTTTCACTCATAACATCCCTGGGTATATTCCGAACGGGCTGAAAAGTTACGGGACACAACTAGGGCCCAAATGTTGCATGTGTGCGAAAGAACGGCTTTTTTAGACAAAAAATGAAGCCGGTACACGTGATACGGCGTACGGCGGACAGACATTGCATTTTGGTTTATTATTCTGAGAATAATACACCTATGTATTCGCTCAGCAAAAAATTTTTATAACACCCCCTCAAACTTTTTTCTTTTCCGTTTCAAGGTGCATAGATTCCAAAAATGCAATGTCCGTCCGCCGTACGCCGTCCGCCGCCGTCGATTTTGACCAAAGAGTGGAAAATTGAGTTCTACCAGATGTTCAGCTCCCAAAATTGATTTTTTATGAGTTAAAAACCTGGGAAATCGTCTGAAATCACCATCAGTTTGTATAAGAACACTGGAAAAAGTGTCAACACGTGGATCAAGGCGATTAAATGGCACTACCAATGATCAAAGAGTACCTAATTTGTGTTTTAGGGGCCAAAATGAATGGAAACCATCAGAAATAGCTATTTCAATTATTTCACATGAATGAAACAATAAATGAACAGCGAAAATTTCTGTAGGTATGTCCAATAGACTAATAAACCCATGTGACAAGGACTTTGCAGCGTTTTTGGAATCTACGCACCTTGAAACGGAAAAGAAAAAATTTGAGGGGTGTTATATTGCTGAGCGAATACATAGGTGTATTATTCACAGAATAATAAACCAAAATGCAATATCCGTCCGCCGTACGCCGAATCACGTGTACCGGCTTCATTTTCGGTCTAAAAAAGTCGTTATTTCGCACACATGCTCCATTTGGGCCCTAGTTGTGTCCCGAAACTTTGCAGCCCGATCCAAAAACATGGAAAACGATATCTCAAATGCTCATCTTACTAAAACACAATAAGTACCTATTTGTATACACATTTTCGCTCATAACACCGCTCGGTATTCTTCACTCATAACATCGCTGTTCAAGTTAGAAGAATAGTTTCATTTTATTCATTTTCTTTTTTTTCTCTTGTGATGTTTTCTTTATTGGTGGCCGACTCACCCCCCTTGTTTATAATTTCGGCTTTGACTCTGCAACCGGATTATCGCTCGTTTGCCGACGGCGACTCGCCGTTATCTCCCGACCTCCGTCACTTCGACTGTGTGTTGTTCTGAGTCTGCTCGTCGTCTTCAGCCCGTTCGTACAAGAATACGGAAGTGGTAGGGGGTCCAGCTGCAGCTCCCTTTCATCCAACACTTGGTTTAGTATTGCCGCAAAGCTAGTAGAAGAAAGGTGCGCACTGCCAATCTCTAATTTCTCGACTCAGCTCGCAGCATCCTGAGAAATTCGTGAAATTGACGCGTTTGGGTCGCAGTATCCCATCGCTCTCTCCACACAACCTACTGACGACGTTTTCTGGTGAGTGTCGACGAAATTTCCGCCCAATTTATCCACCACTTCCCGCACTAATTAGCCAGCCTGGAAGCAGACGGCTCATGAACGAGTTTTTTGAATCTGCCCCTTTGTCATTGCAGGATTCCAGTGGCAGACCATCTCCACCGCCATCATCATTGTTGTCAACAACTACGTGCTCGGTTCTCGCCTCGACTCCAGGACGTCCTTCACCCCCCTTCATCATCTTGTACCTCAGCCAGGACTATATATATATTTCTTTGTATAAACCTGCAAATCAAGGTAGAACCTTTATTTCTTTGTTTTGAAGAGCTCTTCTAGGCGGCTAGGCCGAAGAAAATTTTATTTACCGAAATTTCGATATTATTTTTCCCATTACACTAGTTGGTAATGAATTAGTTGGAGTTTTATTTTATGTTATCAACCTGCTCTCGCTCTCTAACTCGTTCAATCGCTGGGTCTAAAATGTGTATAAATATACGTACTTTTTGTGTTTTAGTAACATGTACCTACCAGCGGTGTTACGAGTGAAAATGTGTATAAAAATAGGTGTTATGAGTGAAATTTTGTTTTAGTAACTTGTTAGTAAGTAACATGAGCTTTTGAAATATCGTTTTCCATGTGTTTGGGGACGAGAAGACCGAACGTGAAGTCGATTTTGACCAATGTGTGGAAATTTGAGGTGTACCAAATGTTCAGCTCCCGAAATTGATTTTTTATGAGTCAAAAACCTGGGAAATCGTCTGAAATCACCATCAATTTGTATAATAATACTAGAAAAAGTGTCAACACGTGGATCAAGACGATTAAATGGCACTACCAATGAACAAAGATAATTTGGAAAAAAATTAAAAAGGAGCGTACCTAATTTGTGTTTTAGGGGCCAAAATAATTTATGGAAACCATCAGAAATAGTTATTCCGTTTTTTTTAACCAGCTGATTGTACATGGTCATGTTATAATAAGTGAGGAAGCTATATTTTCCACCCAACTTGGCATCATAGGTTTCTATTTGTTTATTTTTGTATTTTTATTTTTTTCTTTGTACTGTTTTGGCTTCCTGCGTTCCCGATCGGTTGATGGAGAAAAACGCAGAGGGGACCACTCGTACAGGCTGCACTCTTCAAGATCACGCAAACAAAATTACAATCAATCGAATAAAATGGAACATCGCGTGGATTTCGGGGGGCCTTTGTGCAGCAGTGCAGCCCTGGTAGGAGGCAACGTTTTGATGTGTATCCCCGACAGGAAGACGGAATTTACAGTAAAGCCGCCTCAGAATAGATTAACCCGCCGTTGAAACCCGTTGACGAAACGCGGTGAATAGCCCTCCCCCGAGCAATAATGTTTCGGCGATGGTATTATTATGATAAGCCGAGGAGTGAGAGAGTGCGGAAGGGCGAGGGAGAGGGTTAAACCTGTTGGAGCGATATTAATATTGCGGTCCGGGCTCATCATTATCATTACTATCACTCGCCTTCATTACCCGATTTAACTCTGGAACCTCACCTTGGGGACTCCGTAATGGCTTTGACCCCTTTCAACCGAATTCTAATTACACAGTTATGACCCCGGCGGTTTTCACAGTTCCCGCCTGTTCCGTTTCGTGGCGGAATTCGAATCAAGCTCCATTCCACGGAACACATTGAGGATTTAATAATATAAATATGAGCCTCGAATAAATTAACAATGATCGGCTAATCATACATTTTAATCAAAATTAAAGTTCAAAATTGGGTGCATGGTTCTGAAATTAGCAGGTTTTTGGTTTATTATTTTCAGTAACGAACCTTTGGAATCGAGGATTTGTTAAAGTACGTAGAATCCGTAAAATGGAATTTAAAAAATTTCCGTCCATACGCCGTACTGAGCACTAGTTACCATGAACCAAAATTAACGAAATTTGTTTAACGGGTCCCGTTCGGGGTCTAGTTGGGCCTCGAAGCTCGGCGTTACTTTCAGTCGTCCCTAAGGGGTGAAAAATAGGGGTTGGCATTTTCAAAACGCCGTAGCTCGAAAACTTTTGATAGAAGGGTATTGTTTTTAACTTTTTTTGACATTTTATGTCCTTACTTTGCTACATAAACTCGAAAATGAAACGCGGGACATGCAACGGAGACATGCAACGGAAACAACGTCACGAAAATATTTCTGATGATTTTCGCTTACAACCGATTCGTTGCTACGGAACTTTATCTTCGCCAGTTATCATCGTACAAAAATCGTTCACCACTCGTTGGATAGCTCTCGATTTACCTAACCATACTACGTTAACCACTGCGGACTGCGTGGCCAACAAGCTGCGGTATGAGCGTGATTGTTTAAATGAATGTTTACGTACATAATACAGTGGAGTCCGGCTAATCCGAACTAATTGGGACTGAAGGCTGTTCGGACTAGGTGATAGTTCTGCGACAATTAAGTACGAGGTACTTGTTTTTAAATTGAAACGTGATTCTTTGTCATTTGTGACCGCCCAAGGACAGAGTTTACCATTCGTTGGAAATCTTGACCAAAACAATTAAGTACGAAGTACTTGGTGTGGGTGCGGGAGGGGGCGCTAAGACATAAATTGTCCCTCGTGGTTGCGTACTTGTACGGAAGCTGTACCCACCGTTTGTGTTTCATCAGCGGTTTTTCTAAATAACCCGTGAAAGCCGTTTTGTTTTACTGCGTTTCAAACAGTAAAAATCAAAAGTTACATATTTTTTCCCCTCCAAACGTATTTTTGATACTTGAATTATTGTTTTTGCATAAAGTTACAATTTTCCCTTTTCTATGGTTTCACGGAATTAGTTACAAAACTAAAACGTACCTACTTGAAGGGGGGGAATTTAGTTAGACACTTGCATCTTTTTACACTAAATCGCAGTTACTTACCTAACTAAAGAACATAAAAACGCTGCAAAGTCCTTGTCACATGGGTTTATTATTCTATTGGACATACCTAGTACAGAAATTTTGGCTGTTCATTCATTGTTTCTTTCATGTGAAATAATTGAAATAGCTATTTCTGGTGGTTTCCACCAATTTTGGCCCCCAAAACACAAATTAGGTAGTACGTTTTTTTTTTTTTTAGACGTTATTTATTAATTTGTCATATTGAACTAAAGAATTTTTTGAGACCACCCGGAGCATTGTGTACGGCCAGCCGTTCGTTTGCACCGAAAAGCTTTGTCAACATGATTGTGATTGAAACTTTATGAATCAGGCCCGGATATCATTGCTAGGGAGCAAATGATTATAACCGGATTGGTGGGGGGCGTGGGGTTTTTTTTTGGTGGGGGGGGGGGGGGGGTAGAATTTCTGGGACATCTTGTGTTTAGCTAGCTTGTACGAGTGCCAAGCCGGGTAGGGACTTGAGCTGTTAAATTATAACAGTTACGTACAATCCTACGCCTCGTTGTGTGGATTAGTGGACGGTTTTTCAACCTCGAACCTCGATGTTCCATCCAGTTTCGCCCATTGAAGGGTTATCGCCCCGTAATTTTCGTGCCCTTCAGTCCCCCTCTCGTTGTCCCCCTTTTTTAACACCCGAAGGAGAATTCCTTCCACGAAACGCATTGAGGATTTAATAATATAAATGTAATCCTCGAATAAATTAACGATGACCCACTAATCATAGATTTTAATCAAAATTACGTACGTAGAATCCCTAAAATGGAATTAAAAAAATTTCTGTCCGTCAGCCGTACGCCGTCCTTAGTACTTTTCTTAGTTAACCACGAACCAAAATTAATAAAATTTGGTTTGTAGGTCCCGTTTGGGGTATAGTTGTTCCTCGAAGCTCGGCGTTACTGTCAGTCGTCCCTAAGGGGTGAAAAATAGGGGTTGGCATTTTCAAAACGCCTTAGCTCAAAAATGTTCAATAGAAGGGTATTGTTTGTTTATTTAACGTTTTTGTTTTAACGTTTTAAATTGATCATATTGAACTAAATAATTTTTTGAGACCACCCGAAGCATTGTACGGCCAGCCGTTCGTTTGCATCGAAAAGCTTTGTCAACATGATTGTCACGGAACTATGAATCCTGCCCGGATATCATTGCTAGGGAGCAGGTGATTATAGTCGGTTAGGGTGGGGGGGGGGGGGGGTAGAACTTCTGGGACATTTCGTGTGTAGCTTGTATGAGTGCCAAGCTGGGTAGGGACTTGGGCTGTTAAATTATAACAGTTACGTACAATCCTACGCCTCGTTGTGTGGATTAGTGGACGGTTTTTCAACCTCGATGTTCCATCCAGTGTCGCCCATTGAAGGGTTATCGCCCCGTAATTTTCGTGCCGTTCAGTCCTCCTCTCGTTGTCTCCCCTTTTTTTTTAACACCCGTAGGAGAAAAACTCATATTTCCCTATAAACTCCTCGACCCCCCTCCCCCACCAATACTTCATATCCTCTCATCGCTTCCCACCCCATCCATTTTTTCAAGCCGATTAAACATGAATTGAATGCCGTGGCGCGGAGTCTAGCCGCTTCCGCCTCAAAACCCCCCCCCCCCCCCGTACTAGGAATTTTTTTCCAGTTTTTTTTACCCCCTACATACCCCTATCCCATCCATACCTCTGTCCAGTCCATATACCCCCCCCCCCCTCATACCATACCATCATTTTCGCGATTCATTTCGTCGAAAATAAATTCTTGCCTCAGCAACAGCTTCAATATATTTATCATTGCTGTTGTAGCAATTTGAGGGGAAAAACTCTGACAACCCCCCAACCCCTTCATAAAACGCATATTCTCAATCCGCTTTAAATATAAATGTCTGTGGACGGGATTTCATAAATCTTCATTTTTGGTCGCTGGCCAATATCAAACCGAGCGTAGAAGTAGGGCCTACGTCAGAAATGCCCGGAACCAATACTTTTTCTTTCTGGGGGACACCGCAATTATACCTGAAAATTGCGGCAGGGGGACACTACAGTTATACCTGAAAATTGCGGCAGAACTGTCCTGCCCTGAAAATTGCAGCAAAACTGGCCTCACCTGAGCAGTGGAGAGGACAGTTCTGCCGCAATTTTCAGGTATGACAGAGGGGCCACAGTTCTCAGGCATACGGTTAGGCAAAGCCCTCAACACGCCTAGCGGGGTCTCAGCTTCGCCCCCAGCTCCACCCTTTCAACCCCGCCAGTCCACCGCCCCACAACCGCCTCCGCAGTATTGATAGAGGCAGGGCAAGAAGCACTTTGTCATCAGGAAGATTCGAACATTCGATCTTCTGGTTAAGAGTCAACCACCCTATCCATTAGGCTATGGGAGCCGGGTGAGAAGAGCTGTTTAAAAACATGATTATACGCGGCTCGGCTGATGGCTGGGGTAACGAGGCTGATTATCGTAAAGACATAATAATACGCGTACGTAGGGATTGTTCCATAAGGATAAAATACCCCAACACAATCCCCCCCCCCCCTCCACCACATTGACATAAATGTCATGGGTCGGTCGTGCTGTTGAGGGGGGGGGGGGGGTGATCGTGTTGGTCGGGGTACATAGGAGGGGATCGGGGTACATATGAATCAGCGTAATATCAATGATGGCACACATCATGATCTACAAATCTACCACTGATAAGTACAACCTATCATGTCGTTATCCTATCAGATCCCGGTCATTGTTACCTGTTGATAAATTAAAATTAATTTATGATACGATGTTTCAATCAGTTCTGCAATATGGGATACATGTATGGGGTTCGGCGTTAAATGCATCTATTATGAAGCTAGTAAATGTCCAGAAATCTGTATTAAAAGTGCGCTTCCACCTTCCCCGCAGGTTCCCATCACACAGCCTGTATACCCACACGAAAACCTTTACAATAAGGCAACTGTTTTGTAAAAACATATTACTATTTTACCATAGACATCCCAGCATGATAAAACCTACCTCATCTCATGAATACTGTACACGATATACATTAGAGGGGAACGTCCACAACCCCCGCCCACGGATACAACTGACTACTCGCAGCCCTTATTACACTTTGTCCATTTTATATAGATGTCTAGACCATGATTTAAAGAACCCCACTAAGTATTCAAGAAATACTTATAAGCAGAAAATTTTTACGTTTCTAATAGATAAAGGACCTATTAATGTAGAAAACTTTTTAATAAGTCAGTATATACAGAAGTAAATACTACTAAATGTAATATGAGAGAACGTATAAATAAGTAGTACGAAATTATAATTTAATTTTTCATGTAATATACTCGTAAGTTTGTTTTATTTTGTTTTATCAACTCCCCACAGCAACACAGGCCGTAGGTCTAGCGCTGTGGTGTAATTGACATAATTATTAAATTGTTATTTCTTTCATTTTGAATTGTCTTCTGTCAATAAATTTCTTTCTCTCTCTCTCTCTCTCTCTCTCTCTCAATCAGTTCACTGGTCACTGATGACAATGATACAACCTGTGTACCAATGATGCCACACAACTTGCTCTACAAATGTACCACTATCATCTGAGTACGTGCTTGTCCATTTTCGAATCTTGGCAGACGAGTATGGAGGGTCTGGTGGAAAGGACGATGGGTGCAATGGTTTCTTCTTTTGGTGAGGCTCTCGATAGAGTTTCTAAGAAGCCTCAGAAAATGTTAATACCCAAGTTTGGTGGGAAGAATGGGGATCCATCTATCTATCTGTATGAGTCTATGAAGATGAGAAAAGAAGGATTAGGTGGCAGCCATAAAAAATGTTCTCCACTACCACATTGGGGACAATGGAATACGTCTGAAGTTGAGGGGAATGTAACGCTATATCATGAAACCACTTATGTCTGTTGAGACACACTTGGAATTGTACTTAAGACTTATATAAATACTAGCCTGACCGCTCGCTTCGCTCGCTATCCGAGATTCGCTGTACGCAGTATCGTGGAACCAACAAACGACGGAAAAATCCCATAGCCTACCGGGTATTTGTGCCCAATTTTATCAAAATCCGTCAAGCCATTCAGGAGTTGACCATGGTCGACCATAGTTCCGCTATGGTCAGGGAATTAAAAATGCGCCTACGTTCAACTTGGGGGGCTACCGGATATTGGTGCCAAATTTGGTCGATATTCGTTGAGCGATTCGGGATTCGACCATGGAGGGGCCCATGGATGCGCTATGGTCGACCGCGGGGGTAGTCCGAAGGGTCGATCGTAGATAGAATTTAACGAAGATTACGAATACGCGATAAAAAATAGGGGTTACCATTTCAATTAACGAAGTTGACCATGGTCGACCATAGTTCCGCTATGGTGAGGGAATTAAAAATGCGACGTTGCACAACTTGGGAGCCTACCGGATATTCGTGCCAAATTTGGTCGATATCCGTCGAGCCGTTTGGCCGTGCATAGAAAGACACACAGACAGAGATCCGTTTTAGCGAATTTTCAAAGAAAATGAAGCTATTGCAATGGCTTCGAAATTTAAATAATATAAATTTTTGGAAATTTTCTTCATAGAAATCCGTTTCAGACCATTCTAAAACGATTCCTGAAATTTAACACTTTTTTATATGTATATATATATATATACATATATGTGTCACTCCAGACGATAACTCTCGATAGAATTGAGATAAACAGCTCAAATTTGCACAAAAAATCTATCTTGGCAATCGAAAGGCTAAGTTCGAAGATGGGCGAAATTGGCCTACTCTAAGGAGGGTTTTGGCGCATTTGAAGTGCGCAAAAATTACCCAAAAATCCCCAAAATGTTATTTTCCAACAAGTGACCCCTCATTTTAAAGGTTTTTGCACGCTGAACACGATGGTGGAATCGGATTTTAGATATCTTGATCCGTTCTCAAATTAGAGCATTTAAAGTGCGCAAAAATTACCCAAAAATCCCCAAAATGTTATTTTCTAACAAGTGACCCCTCATTTTAAAGGTTTTTGCACGCTGAACACGATGGTGAAATCGGATTTTAGATATCTAAATCCGTTCTTAAATTAGAGCATTTAAAGTGCGCAAAAATTACCCAAAACTAGGATAATCTTTAAACTCTTACCCCCACCCCCTTAGAGTGGTCAGATTGAAAAATGTGAGAAGTATTAATTGAAGACGAGAGTTCGAAGCAAAACAAAACCATAGCCATTAATTCGAATATTTCTTTGAAAATTCGCTCATTAAGTCATGCTGCATGACTGGTTTTTTATAATATAGTAGGGATAAATACCTGTCGGATATTAAATATATTGGAGCTTCCATTCTAGTTATCCCACGTTCCTTTGCTAAAGTAGGTAAGTATACGAAAAATGTATCATTTAATCTTGCACCTGGACACGTTATAAAATCAATTACATGGTTCCCAATAGTCCTGTTAACACCTCCTAGGCTTGTAACCTGGTAATAATTTATTGTAACTTTTTACTCCAGCGTTAAGCGTTAAGAAGTTGGAAGTTAGCCATGTCAAGCAATACTTTCTGACCGTTTTGTTGTTGTTTACAATTACATTGGAGACATCTCCGACCACTCCACGGTAACGAAAGTAATAATAATTTCTGGTCAAATAATCAGACATTTCATGCCTGTTCCTATATTTCAGACATTCCAGCAAAGTCCTGTGTAATATGTAGGTGTAAGAGGTAGTAGTTAGTCTTATTGTTAAGTGTTCCTTACAGAGTTTTTTATATCTTTTAGAAAAATACTAAATGATCAAATCTGGTTGACGGAACATAACACAATGAAAATATATTATTTAAGAACATTAAATCTCATCATGTGGAAACCATGAAGTTCAACAGGTGTTTTACTGGAGTGATTGTTGAAGACCGAAACTTGATATCCCAATACGCCCCCTCAAGTGAGCGTCTGTAGACCTAACGCTTGAGAACATGATTCATGCTTTATGCGTGGAGTCGACTTGGTCAGGAAATCCGCTGGCATATTTTCAGTTGGCAAGTACTCCACCTTTACCATTTTGTTTTCAATTGCTTCTCTGACGAACGCCTGACGTATGTCAATGTGCTTCGTTCTTCCGTGATGCGTGGGATTTTTAATCAAGTCAAGAGCTCCCTGATTGTCGTTCTTCAGTATCAGCGCCCCCTCAATTGGATGCCCTAGATTGGCAAATAGTCTTTTTAAGTAAATGGCTTCCTTGATAGCATCTGTTAAGGAATAAAGTTCAGCTTCCGTAGTGGATGCTGCCACCGTTCGCTGCTTCCGTGACTCCCATGTGACAGCGCCACCAGACATCGTGAAGACCATACCACTGAATGATCTGCGGTCAGACTGACAATTCCCCCAGTCTGCATCTGCAAATCCTGTTATTGGCTGGTCGGTTTTCCTATACGTCAACTTCTTGTTTATTGTTCCCTTTAGGTACCGGAGAATACGCTTTGCCGCCTTCCAGTGCGTCTCTGCATATTTATTATTATATTGGCTCAAACAGTTGACGGCGAATGCAATATCAGGTCTAGTTCCGATGGCTACGTAGAGTAAAGAACCCATCAATGATCTAAAAGGTAGCCGAGCCATTTCCTCAGCATTAGACTCAACATCCTCAAATTTCGCATTTACTTCAAGAGGCGTAGAAATCGGCTTGCAATCTTCCAAACCATACTTTTTGAGTAATTCCAAAATATATTTCTTCTGGGACAAATGCATTTCCCCCTTCTCATACTCAAATTCTATACCCAAACTGTAGTTGATACGCCCCATATCTTTTGTTTTGAATTCCTTCTTAATTTTGTCTTTCACCTCTTTCAATTTATCGGGATTCTTTGACACCAAAGTGAGGTCATCAACATACACTGCCATGTAAACTGCATCATCCCCTTCGTTTACCTTGTAAATACAAGGCTCCGCATCTATGGGTCTCATGCCTAGGCACTGAGTGAGTCGTTCGTTCAGCTTCTTATACCATTGACGACCCGACTGCTTCAATCCATACAAAGACCTTTTCAGATGACATACAGTCTTTCCACTTTCCCAATCTCTCAACATACTTTTTGCTATTTCTTGAACTTTCCCAGTCTCATTCGAAACCAAATCTCGCAAGGTTTCCTCAAAGCTCTCAGGAGCCTCCATAAATATATCCTCTTCTAAATCCCCATTTAAATAAGCTGTCTCGATATCCATTTGTTCAACATCCATATCATGCTGAACGGCCAGCGCCATTAGTATCCTCAGAGAACTCAATCTGACCACTGGGGAATAAGTTTCAAAATAATCAATCCCAGGTATTTGACTGAATCCTCGGGCCACCAATCTCGCTTTTCTCCTATCTAATTCTCCATTAGCCTTATACTTATTGACAAGAATAAGCCTGCAACTAACGGGCTTTCGCTCATGAGTTGGTTGAGCCATCACCCAGGTACTATTCAGTAGCAAAGAGGAAAATTCTTTTCTGATTGCCGTTTTCCATTCATCTACATCTTCACTTGAAAGTGCTTCACGTACAGATATCTCCGCCGGACAAGCTATTTCATCAAGAGTTTCACCTACCTGGGGATCTTCTGGTACTGCTGTTTGTACAACCATGTTGTACTCCTTCCGTGGCCTACCTCTTTGGCCGGTTCTTACTATCCGTGGTCGCCCACAGCCGCGTACTAGCTCCGTTTGAACATTATCAGTTTCATCGAGGGAAACGCCATTTGCAGGAATCGCATGTACATCTTCAGTTACCACCCCATGAACATCGAGTCCTGCGGTGCTATCATTGGTCAATCGTACTCGTACAAGTTCGTCCTGTTCATTAGGATCTGGAAAAATTTCATTCCTGTTTTCAAATATCTTTTCTGCTTTGCTACAAACTTCCTCATCAATGAATTTCACATTACGGGTCGTGTGTATCTTTTTGTCACTCGGAACCCATACTCTATAGTATAGGCTTTTGATGTTTGGGAGTATCCAACAAAAATACCCTCTGTTGACCTAGGTTCTAGCTTTTTCTTGACTAAATTTTTCATCATGCAAACCTTAGAGCCAAATGCTTTTAAGTGAGCCACTACGGGTGGCCTTCCTACCCATAATTCGAATGGATTCTTACCGTCGAGTGCTGCAGAAGGACATCGATTGCGAATGTAAACTGCAGATGCAACCGCTTCGGCCCAAAATACCTTTGGCAGTCCGGATTCGATAAGAAAGCATCTTACCATGTCTAAGATGGTTCGGTTCATTCGTTCCGCCACGCCATTTTGCTGAGGTGTTCCTGGGACAGTCAATCTTCTTTTGATTCCCTCTGCTGCTAGATATGTATTGAACTCATTAGAAATGTACTCTCCCCCATTGTCCGACTGCAGACACTTAATTTTTACCCCCTTTTGATTTTCTACAAAGCTTTTAAATTCTTTGAACGCTTTAAGAGCGTCCGATTTCTTTTTCAAAAACTTTACCTCACACCAGCGAGTGGAATCGTCGATAAATGTTATATAATATAATGAGTGCCCATGAGATGATACTTGTGCTGGCCCCCAAATATCAGAGTGTATAATATCTAGAACTCGTGTATCTCTTCTGCTACTTTTGGGGAAAGGCGCTTGACTCATCTTTCCTAGTGTACATATTTTGCATTGTGGAAGATTCCCAGTTATGTCGAAATTCATTCCTAGAGCCCCTTTTGTTTTCTTGAGGGCCTTCAGATCTTTTTCATTCAAGTGTCCGTATGTTCGATGCTATAATCCTAATTTTGGATCGGGCTCCTTGATGGCGTATGATTTATGGCTAATTTCTCTAATGTAGTACAGACCATTCTCTTTTGTAGCACTACAGATTATCTCATCATTTCGATCTATAATGTCAGCTTTATTCTTCGAAAATATCACTGTGTAACCGTTTTCAGTAATTTTTCCAACTGACATTAAATTACTTCTAAGATCTGGAACATATAATGTATTACTTAAATGTAACTTCCAATTCTTACTGCCATGGCGAGATGATACGGTCACTGTTCCCTTTCCAGTTACACTGGTGGACGACATATTGGCGAGTTTGAGCTTCCCATTCTCGCCGGATACTAGGTCATCAAATTTGCTGTCATTTCCACACATGTGAGACGTGGAGCCGCTGTCAAGACACCATTTGGTTGGTTCTTCATGGCACAGAAAAGCTGCATGAGAGCTCGATTCATCTGAGTCATCTTCTTTTGCTGCTCTTGCATTTTCCTTCGGGGATGGGCACTTTTCTGCGAAATGCCCAACTCCTCCACAGTTATAGCATTTCAACTTCGTATTCTTATGCCTGTTGTTTGCCGTAAAGGTCTGATTCGTCTGATGTTTTTCTCGATATTTGTTATTGAATTGCTTGTAGTTTTTCTTGGCCAACAACGCATTTTGGTCTTCATGTCGTCCTAGATTAGTTCGAGCATCATTTTCCTCCAGTATCTTTGTTGTTAGTTGCTCAGAGTTTGGTAAACCATCTCTCGATTCAATGGCTACTCGAAAATTTTCAAATTCCTCGGGCAAACTATACAATAACATTGTAGAGAGTAAATTGTCAGGTATTGTAGTGCCCATATCCACGAGGCTGCTTGCTGTATCAAAGTATTCTGCTACATGGTTGCGTACATCGCCTCCTGACTTCATCTTGCATAGAACGAGTCGTTTAAGCAGTGTTGCTGTTCTTGATGGACCTCGAGATTGGTAGTGCTCGTGTAGTTTACTCCATACGTCATGAGAAGTTTTGCATCCTTTGATCACTTTTAGTTCTGATGCTCCGATTGCGAGTGTTATGTCAGATTTCGCTCTCTTGTCCTTTCTTTCCCATTCCTTGATATTCGCTTCGTTATCTCCAGCCCCTTCAACGGAAGCTGGCTTCTTGATTGTTCCATCTGCATATTCCAAAAGTTCATTCCGTACCAAGAGAGCCTCCATGTGCATTATCCATGTTTCGAAGTTATGTCTTCCGAGGGGAGCGACTTTAACGTCGATGCTTGCCATGGTCTCCTGTTTAGCGTGCTGGGCCCATAACCTATTGTTAAGTGTTCCTTACAGAGTTTTTTATATCTTTTAGAAAAATACTAAATGATCAAATCTGGTTGACGGAACATAACACAATGAAAATATATTATTTAAGAACATTAAATCTCATCATGTGGAAACCATGAAGTTCAACAGGTGTTTTACTGGAGTGATTGTTGAAGACCGAAACTTGATATCCCAATAAGTCTTCTTTTGGGGCTGCTCCAATAAATTCGGTAATAAATTCGGCAATTTTGCGTACGCTAATTCCACTTTGTATGGATAGATAAATATTACTTTGTTGGTTACCTCTTCTAAACCTTCGCCGATTACTTCTCTTGTTCTTTTTGCAAGTAGTCTGTTGGTCATTATAATATAGAGATTCCTGTTATTTGGCGTTAATTGCTCTTTCCCAACCATTTTTTATTTATTTGTTGTGGGTTTGTAGTATTAGTTTTCATCTAATATCATACTCGCGATTGAGCCCTCAACGATATGTTGAAAGCAAATCGCCCCAGCCCAGCTCACTTTGGTTGGGTGGGTAGGTAGGTGAGTGGTTGGAAAAAATGCAAACAAATTTCCTCGGATGAATCTTCATCTAATCACAACTACATAATCAGCTCCCACCTTATTCTGATCCCGCTGGGGGGGGGGGGGGGGGGGGGGTACAAAATCGGTCTATGTTGTATTGGGGTCTTTATCCTTATAGAACAATCCTACATACGCGTATTATTATCTCTATGACAATCAGCCTCGTTCCGCAGCCGAGCCGCGTATAATCATGTTTTTAAACCGCTCTTCTCACCCGGCTCCCATAGCCTATGTAGTGTCGTCGGTACAAGTGTCGTAGTCCTCGGTAGTATACAGTCCAACTCCGTCAAGTACCTTGGCGTCCACCTGGACAAACGACTCACCTTCAGCGAACATGTCAAGAAAACCAACAAAAAAAAACCAGTCATGCAGCATGACTTAATGAGCGAATTTTCAAAGAAATATTCGAATTAATGGCTATGGTTTTGAATAAAGGAAAACTTCGGTCTAAAATTTGGTTTTCTATGTATATTCTCTTCGTATTTATTTTAATTTGTACGTTTTGTCCATCCTGATTCTACCGTTTGTTATGAGTAGATTCCTTGTTCCTTCTGAATGGCCTTTCCTCTTGACTACGATTTCAGGCCTGGTATCTAAAACCAGTTCAAGATTTGCTCTACTAGGTAGGTAGATCCTTCCTTCTTCATTGATATTATTTTTATCATGTTAAGTACCTACCTACCTTTGAATATCAAATATTCGTATGATACTGATAATAAATTGATGATACCTACCTAACCTTCTTCCTCCTACTGTTAGTACCTAAATTGAATAATTTGAAATAGATTTTTTCTTTCGTCTTCCTTCTAGTAATACGTGGGCCGGTACTTGTCTATCTATGAAGGTATCATAACAATTATATGTCAAATGGGAAATTCAAGGAGTTGTACTAATCGTTTGCGTCCCCCTTTTTTGCTTCGAACTCTCGTCTTCAATTAATACTTCTCACATTTTTCAATCTGACCACTCTAAGGGGGTGGGGGGTAAGAGTTTAAAGATTATCCTAGTTTTGGGTAATTTTTGCGCACTTTAAATGCTATAATTTAAGAACGGATTTAGATATCTAAAATCCGATTTCACCATCGTGTTCAGCGTGCAAAAACCTTTAAAATGAGGGGTCACTTGTTAGAAAATAACATTTTGGGGATTTTTGGGTAATTTTTGCGCACTTTAAATGCGCCAAAACCCTCCTTAGAGTAGGCCAATTTCGCCCATCTTCGAACTTAGCCTTTCGATTGCCAAGATAGATTTTTTGTGCAAATTTGAGCTGTTTATCTCAATTCTATCGAGAGTTATCGTCTGGAGTGACACATATATATATATATACATATAAAAAAGTGTTAAATTTCAGGAATCGTTTTAGAATGGTCTGAAACGGATTTCTATGAAGAAAATTTCCAAAAATTTATATTATTTAAATTTCGAAGCCATTGCAATAGCTTCATTTTCTTTGAAAATTCGCTAAAAGGCGCTCTCCAAACTGGGTAGGTACTACAACCTCTTCAAGTCCCGCGCCCTCAGCACAACACTTAAATTAATTATTTACAAAACCATAATCCGACCCACCCTCTCATATGCAGCTCCAATATGGCACACCGCCGCCCAGTACCACTTACACAAATTCCAAGTCACACAAAACAAATGCCTCCGAATTGCGACAAACACCCCTTCAGAACAAACCTAGTGAACCTACATGCTGAGTGTGACATCGACACCCTCGCCGACCACATTCAAAAATTATCAGGCAAATTCAACAGTGCCCTGTCAGCCCATCCCAATCCATTCCTAACCACCATCAACACCCACTTGAAGCCCAAATGGGGGCCCTCAAATCAAATCAGCTCAAATTGTAAATAGTGTGCTAATTTTAACCTTTTGTAAATAGTGTAAATATTGTTAAATTCTTGTAAATAGTGTACAAATTGTATTCTTCCTACTAGAACTGAGATCCTGATCTGTGACTTTGACCAAAAAGTGGAAAATTGAGGTTCTACCAAAGGTTCAGCTCCCAAAATCGATTTTCCATGAGTGAAAAACCTAGTAAATCGTCTGAAATCACCATGAATTTGTACAATAACACTAGAAAAAGTGTCAACACGTGAATCAAGACAATTAATGGCACTATCAATGTTCAAAGATAATTTGAAAAAAGAAGGAGCGTAATTCGTGTTTTGGTGGCCAAAATTGGTGGAAGCCATCCTATTTCAATTATATCACATGAAAGAAACAATAAATGAACAGTCAACATTTCTGTAGGTATTTTCAATTGTAGCCGTTTTTTTGGTTTATTATTTTCAATAATGAACCATTGGAATCGAGCAAGAAAAAAAAAAATTCTTACCACCCTCAAAATTTGATGGTTTACGTTTCAAGGTATGTAGAATCCGAAAATGCAATAAAAATATTTCTGTCTGTCCGCCGTACTGGCCACTTTTCTTAGTTACCATGAAAAAAGATTGATGAAATTCGGGTTATAGGTTCCGTTCGGGGTCTAGTTGGTCGTCGAAGCTCGACGTTACTGTCAGTCATCTCTAAGGGGTTCAAAATAGGGGTTGAAATTTTCAGAACGCCGTAGCTGGAAAACTTTCGATAGAAGGTTATGGTTTTTTTTACGTTATTAAATTTGTCTTGACCTAAATAATTTTTTCAAACCACCCGCAGCATTGTACGTCCAGCCGTTCGTGTGCACCAAAAAGCTTCGTCAACACGATCGTGAAACAAACGGTATAAATCCGGCCCGGGATATCATCACTACGGAGCACCTGATTATAATCAAGGATGGCTGCATGGGGTTGAGTTAGTTGTTCTGCGATATTTTGTTGATCGTTATTTTTGCAACTTGAACAACCGTTGAAGTATTATTGAGGGGCAAGTTATTACACAACGGTTCACCATAGGTATTGACCACAGAAAACAGTGATCTACTCAGAAGGGGCATCTGTTTCACTCCACATCAACAATTTTCCTTTAGAACTTCATTATTTGCGTTTCTTTTTGCCGTTTTAGTTACTGTTTGTCATTGGCTGCAGTATTTTAGCAACATTTAACTGGTGATTTAGGTAGGTACCTAGTAACAGTACGGGGTTAGGTACTAACCTACGGAGCGTCTGCGATTCACATAATACGTACCTATAGAATAGTACATATTATATTATATAGAAGGGTTATCTATACATAGAGCTGTGATCTGTAACAGGAGGGTATTCTGTACAAAATAATAAACCCGTTGTGCAGGGATTTGCAGCGTTTTGGTTTATTATTCTGTGAATAATACACCTATGTATTCGCTCAGCAAAAAAATTTTATAACACCCCCTCAAACTTTTTTCTTTTACGTTTCAAGGTGCATAGATTCCAAAAATGCAATGTCCGTCCGCCGTACGCCGTCCGCCGTATCACGTGTACAGGCTTCATTTTCGGTCTAAAAAAATCGTTCTTTCGCACACATGCTCCATTTGGGCCCTAGTTGTGTCCCGAAAATTTTCAGCCCGATCGGAATATACCCAGGGGTGTTATGAGTGAAAATGTGTGTAAAAATAGGTACTTTTGGTTTATTATTCTGTGAATAATACACCTATGTATTCGCTCAGCCAAAAAGTTTTATAACACCCCCTCAAAATTTTTTATTTTCCGTTTCAAGGTGCGTAGATTCCAAAAATGCAATGTCCGTCCGCCGTCCGCCGTATCAGATGTACAGGCTTCATTTTCGGTCTAAAAAAGTCGTTCTTTCGCACACATGCTCCATTTGGGCCCTAGTTGTGTCCCGAAACTTTTCAGCCCGATCGGAATATACCCAGGGGTGTTATGAGTGAAAATGTGTGTAAAAATAGGTACTTTTTGAGTTTTAGCAACATGTTTGTAACATGAGCTTTTGAGGTATCTTTTTCCATGTTTTTGGGGACGAGAAGACCGAATATGAAGTCGATTTTGACCAAAGACGCGGAAATTGAGGTTTTACCAAAGGTTCAGCTCCCAAAATTGGTTTTTTATGAGTCAAAAACCTGGAAAACTGTCTGAAATCACCATCAATGTGTATAATAACATTGGAAAAAGTGTAAGCAGGTGAATCAAGACCATTAAATGGCACTACCAATGATCAAAGATGATCTGGAAAAAAAAGCGTACCTACCTACCTATTTCATGTTTTGGGGGCCAAAATTGGTGGAAATCATCAGAAATAGCTATTTCAATCATTCCACATGAAAGAAACAATAAATTTGACAGCCAACAAGAATCTCTAGAACTCCATTAGAATAATAAACCGATGTGACAAGGACTTTGCAGCGTTTTTACGTTTTAGCAACATATTGGTAACATGAGCTTCTGAGATATCGTTTTCTATGTTTTTGGGGACGAGAAGACCGAATATGAAGTCGATTTTGACCAAAGAGTGGAAAATTGAGTTCTACCAAATGTTCAGCTCCCAGAATTGATTTTTTATGATTGAAAAACCTGGGAAATCGTCTGAAATCACCATCAATTTGTATAATAACACTGGAAAAAGTGTCAAGACGTGGTGCAGGACGATTAAATGGCACTACCAATGATCAAAGATAGTTTAAAAAGAAAGAAAAAAAGAGCGTACCTAATTTGTGTTTTGGGGGCCAAAATTAATGGAAACCATCAGAAGTAGCTATTTCGATTATTACGCATGAAAGAAACAATTAATGAACAGCCAACGTTTCTGTAGGTATGTCCAATAGAATAATAAACCCATGTGACAAGGACTTTGCAGCGTTTTTAAAGAGGGAGCCGGTCAGTACAGTCACTATTCTATTAAAGGGGTTTATTAGCCCCCCCCACACAACTCTTATTCCATCATGGAGCTCGCTTTCTTTGAAATGCTCCTTATTTTCAACCCCCCCCCCCCCCCTTACAAATTGTCTTCCTCTCCTCTTTCTATTTAGACCTACTCTCGGTGTTTAGCCAGTGTGTTGTCACCCCCCCCCCCCCCCCCCCCCCCCCCCGCCGGGTCACAATCTCATCGGTCACTCGGTTCCAGCGTATTGATGGACGTTCACTCGTTTGTCCCAAGTCCATCGCCAGAGTCGTTCAATCAATCTCCCCCCCCCCCCCCCCCCCCCCACCGCCACCACTCACCTTGTACCTCCACTTTGATGTCCAGCTGCCCCTATTTCCGTCCCTGTGATACCAGACGAAAATGGATCATTCTCTTTTGCTGTTATACTCAAACATCAACACGTATTGTTGTTAATCAGCAACTCGTGCAATTGAGAACCATCGTATAGCACCTGGCATCAATCCATCGAATCTTTAGCAATTTATTCTTCTTCTACCTAACACCTTCACCGTCACACCTCTACCAATTTCCTTTTTTTTCTTTCCTTTTGGTTTATTATTCTGTGAATAAAACACCTATGTATTCGCTCAGCAAAAAATTTTTATAACGCCCCCTCAAACTTTTTTCTTTTCCGTTTCAAGGTGCGTAGATTCTAAAAACGCTGCAAAGTCCTTGTCACATGGGTTTATTATTCTATTGGAGTTCTAGAGATTCTTGTTGGCTGTTAAATGTATTGTTTCTTTCATGTGGAATCATTGAAATAGCAATTTCTGATGATTTCCACCAATTTTGGCCCCCAAAACATGAAATAGGTACGCTTTTTTTTCTTTTTCTTTAAGATCATCTTTGATCATTGTTAGTGGCATTTAATGGTCTTGATTCACCTGTTTACACTTTTTCCAATGTTATTGTACATATTGATGGTGATTTCAGACAGTTTTCCAGGTTTTTGACTCATAAAAAAACAATTTTGGGAGCTGAACCTTAGGTAAAACCTCAATTTCCGCGTCTTTGGTCAAAATCGACTTCATATTCGGTCTTCTCGTCCTCAAAAACATGGAAAAAGATACCTCAAAAGCTTATGTTACTAACATGTTGTTAAAACGCAAAAAGTACCTATTTTTATACACATTTTCACTCATAACATCCCTGGGTATATTCCGATCGGGCTGAAAAGTTTCGGGACACAACTAGGGCCCAAATGGAGCATGTGTGCGAAAGAACGACTTTTTTAGACCGAAAATTAAGCCTGTACACGTGATACGGCGTACGGCGGACGGCGGACGGACATTGCATTTTTGGAATCTACGCACCTTGAAACGGAAAGGAAAAAATTTTGAGGGGGTGTTATAAAAATTTTTTGCTGAGCGAATACGAATAGGTGTAATATTCACAGAATAATAAACCAAAATGCAATGCCCGTACGCCGTATCACGTGTACCGGCTTCATTTTCGGTCTAAAAAATTCGTTCTTTCGCACATATGCTCCATTTGGCCCCTAGTTGTGTCTGCAGCGTTTTTTTCCTTTCTTTTTTTAGGCATCGTACAATGGTACCTACATGTTGGCATACATTATTTACAAGTTACATATAATACAGAAGTGCCAAATTGACACTTGCTTATTGTTATTTATAAAATTATTGTCAAAATCAACTAGAGACACATAAATAATTTCAAATATTTACCAACCAAAACTAAACATAAACCCTATGCGAACTGAAAAAATCATGGATGGCTCGATATGTATTAACGTTTCTCAACAATTCATGGTAATTGAACGGTTGTACTAGGGAGGGGGTAATAGTTGCAAACAAAACTCTTCGTTTATCTCTAAAAGCTTCACAAGTCGTGACCATAATATTATATTAAGCTCGAGGGTTTCATCTTCTTCCTCGCAACCCCTGACACAAACGAGT
Organism: Leptopterna dolabrata; assembly: GCA_954871275.1. Taxonomy (NCBI): domain Eukaryota; kingdom Metazoa; phylum Arthropoda; class Insecta; order Hemiptera; family Miridae; genus Leptopterna; species Leptopterna dolabrata. Next base: position 2,201,641 of record OX940983.1, read on the forward strand.
GTCCAGGGTACCCATCTTATGCTTGAAAACTGGGCGTATTCCATGATTTGAACGAAGTCTGTTCAACAACACAATCATACTTCTACTTGAAAAGTTATTAAACCAAGCAACTGAGGGGGGTACGGGATGAATACATTTATAAAAGGATCCTTTCTCTGAAGTTCTATAATATTCACCCAATCGCTTCCGGTAGTGTCTTTTGATGTAAAAGAAAAAAATGTTCCTTGGGTATTCTCAAATCTACACAGGTGCCGTTAACCCCACCTTCTTTTGCGAGTGTATCAGCTATTTCGTTATACCCTATCCCACAATATATAGGACATACCTAACTCACTAAGTTCTAATAACAATAATAATGTGGTAGTTATGCTGATGTACAAGCCTGACTGGAAATTGAGATGCATGCGAAGAAAGATGACTAGAAAGAATTGGGAGGATCTCGCCACAGTTCCTGGAACCTGCTCTGGTTTTGCAGCAACAGGTGGTCAATTGTTGGATATGTTTTACCAACACTGAAAGGTGACAATCCAGTGACTGTGATTTTTCGGAGAAGCTGATGCAGCGCTGAACGATTTGGTACCAAATTTTAATGCAACAACTTATTCTTCTATCTGGAGTTGGGTCCATCATTTTCACTCTTCACATCATCATTTAGGCCTACTTTCTTCTTCTGAGATTTAATCTGGGAATTGAGACATTATCTATCCACGTCAAGTTTGTTCCTACCAGCTTCTTTCCTGTGATCTATCAACAATTTATATATCTGTTCTAAGTGGCCACTAGTTAGGAATTTATTCTAGTCACAGTTATCTTTAGTATCACAAGTTACCTCACTCACTATTCATTAAGCTTGGTGAAACGTTGTTTGTGGTTGTTAAGTACATTTGTACCCTATTCATCACAGATTCACATAATCTAGTCAGTGGTTATTTATAATTGTTATAGTACGGTTATTCTTCATTAAAATACAGTCCACTTTGTTAGTTCGTTGCAATATCGAGCCCACAGCTTTCACAAATTCACTATCTTCACTGCAGCCAAGTAGTAGGTTCCTTACGGGGTTTTGCCATCACTATACTTCAGCCATTATATCGTGATACGCTATGATACATATTACTACGACACGATAGTATAAAATTATCTACTATAACACCAAACGACGTTTCCAGTCTTAACGAACGGTCTCGTGTAACCCATGGATCACTAGGCTATAGATATAGTTGACATCAGTATAACTAGACAATGGGGTCCACCTAGTTCATTTTATCATTTGCTTTTTTTAATTGTATCATTTAAAAAAATATATTTAATTAGTTTGTTATTCGTACTAATTCAATAGATGTAATTATTAAAACTTACCTACCTTGAGATTGAAAGGTGTTTCAGGATTACTACTACTGCTAGCTAGTAGTAGTAGTAGTCCTAGTACTAACCTAGTTACTTCAGTAATTCGAACAATGAATTTCACAGTCCCTTCCCGTTACTCGAAGGTAAGTTGCTGCCCAGCAGTTCGCTCTAAAGCATTTCGGAATAGCTACTTCATCACACCCCATTACCTGTTACTTTTGGTTTATTTATTATTCTATGATTAATACGCCTATGTATTCGCTCAGCAACTAATTTTTATAACACCCGCTCAAATACGTTTCAAAGTGCGTAGATTCCAAAAACGCTGCGAAGTCCTTGTCACATGGGTTTATTATTCTATTGTCTTACCTACAGAAATGTTGGAAATACTCTCGCCCTAAAAAACATGGAGAACACAAGCTGACAGGCTCAAGGACAGCGGACGGCGGACGGACATTGATTGCATTTTTGGAATCCACGCATGTTGAAACGTAAAAGAAAAAATTTTGAGTGGGCGTTATAACAATTTTTTGCTGATCGAATACATAGGTGTATTATTCACAGAATACACTGTCCGAAATACAATGTCCGTCGCCGTCCGCCGTATCATGCATATCTACTTGATTTTCGGTCTAAAAAATTGGCGCATATGCTCCATTTGGGCCCTTGTTGTGTCCAGAAACTACAGCCCGATCGGAATGTACCCAAGGGTGTGATGAGTGAAAAATGGGTGTTTTTTTGCTGTATTAGTGACAAGAGCTTGTGAGGTATCGTTTTCCATGTTTTTTAGGGCGAGAAGACCGAATATGAAGTCGTTTTTGACCAAAGAATGGGAAAACTGAGGTTCAAGAAGTTTCAGCTTAAATTTACGTTAAATTTTGGTCCAAAATGCATTTTTCCGTGCATAGTAGAGGCCTCGTTTGGGCAAATGTTTGGGTCCTAGTTCAACCTAAATTGGTTGAAACCATAAAAAATAGCTATTTCAAGTTTTGCACATGAAATAAATGCATTTCTATAGGTCAAGTCAGACAAGTTACCATCGACAACCACCGAGTGTCTTCTATCCGACTAATTGAATAGATTTACAACTTGCGTTACTGAAAATAATTTTAGGCTGGCCCTTCTCGTCTGCAGCCCCGAAAAACGAACGTTTAATTTAGGGTCGGGGTCCGATGATGGTGAATTACTCGCAGTTTATCAACCAATCTGTTGCCCCCCCACCTCGGGCACAGTTCGAAACGGTTCGCTAATTGAGAAAACATGTAATTGTTAGCTGCCCACCCAACGACCCCTCGCCTTTCCAATGGCCTCCCGCGGGTTTTTTTTTTGGTTTTGGTCGTTGATTGATGGCTTGTTAAAATCTGTAGCAGCAAAATACATATCGCCCCTTTCCACTCGCTCCCATTCCTTTCCATATCGCCTCCTCTTGTCATACTACAACCTCCCTCCATAGTAACCCCCCGGTGAACTTCCCAGTACGTTGTTCTACTGCTGGCCCTAAAGGGAAATCGCGATCGTCGCCCCAAACCCATAATTTAAATACCTTTACCGTTTAAATACCCATCTGCAAACGTTTTCGGAGAACATCTGAATTTAGAACTCGCTCAAGCCAATCCCGATTTGCGAATGAACAGTTACGAATCCCCTTTCACAGAACTGAAATTTACAGCGAATTTTTCTTAATAGAAGCTGTTAGAACATAATATAATACCTAATAACGAATCCATTTTTAATGCAGCAAAGACAATAAAAAATTTCAAAACTATTGACACGGAACTTCTAACATAGCGCATAACATAACATAACATAGGAACCATTAGTCATTGAATGTTTTCATTTATACACGTTCGACATGAAGTAGATTAATATTAGAAAATAGTTAAAATTTGAACTGGAAAGAATTAAAGTATTTATAATGACTGACTCCGATTTATTTTTCTTTAATTTTGGTTTTATGTTATTTTTAATTTTAGGTTATATTAGGAGTTCTCGTATTTTGTCATCCATTTTATAGAATTGAATTCCTTTATTGGCAAAAAACAGAAAATGAAAATACAACTCCTGGGGGGAAAACCCGTATACACATAAAAAAAATATGTATAGCATAAATTATACATAGGAAAAATATAAAAACGCTGCAAAGCCTTGTCACATGGGTTTATTATTCTATTGGAGTTCTAGAGATTTTTGTTGGCTGTTAAATGTATTGTTTCTTTCATGTGGAATGATTGAAATAGCTATTTCTGATGATTTCCACCAATTTTGGCCCCCAAAACATGAAATAGGTACGCTTTTTTTCTTTTTTTTTTAAGATCATCTTTGATCATTGGTAGGTGGCATTTAATGGTCTTGATTCACCTGTTTACACTTTTTCCAATGTTATTGTACACATTGATGGTGATTTCAGACAGTTTTCCAGGTTTTTGACTCATAAAAAACCAATTTTGGGAGCTGAACCTTTGGTAAAACCTCAATTTCCGCGTCTTTGGTCAAAATCGACTTCATATTCGGTCTTCTCGTCCTCAAAAACATGGAAAAAGATACCTCAAAAGCTCATGTTACTAACATGTTGTTAAAACGCAAAAAGTACCTATTTTTATACACATTTTCACTCATAACACCCCTGGGTATATTCCGATCGGGCTGAAAAGTTTCGGGACACAACTAGGGCCCAAATGGAGCATGTGTGCGAAAGAACGACTTTTTTAGACCGAAAATTAAGCCTGTACACGTGATACGGCGTACGGCGGACGGCGTACGACGTACGGCGGACGGCGGACGGACATTGCATTTTTGGAATCTACGCACCTTGAAACGGAAAAGAAAAAATTTTGAGGGGGGGTTATAAAAATTTTTGCTGAGCGAATACATAGGTGTATTATTCACAGAATAATAAACCAAAATGAACTACCGGTGCTCGAATAGAATAAGTAAAAAATACTGTATGCAGGAATTCATCAATAATACAGTAGTTTACAAATATAAATTATAATAACTGTCTTTTGTCACATTATAATATTATAATAACACTAATTATAACAAGTCACAGACTTGTGTCCTCGCGGTGGAGCCTTACGTCCTAGACAAAATTAACAGACATGATACCTACAGTGGAAAACAGTGAAGGGGGCCTTCAGTCTTTTACAATTAACAAAATTGAACTGAAAAGAATTTAAAACGCTGCAAATCCCTGCACAACGGTTTATTATTTTGTACAGAATACCCTCCTGTTACAGATCACAGCTCTCTGTATAGATAACCTTCTATATAACATATGTACTATTCTACACCCTCCGATTCTACAATTTCCCCAGATTTTTGACTCATAAAAATGAATTTTGGGAGCTCAACCTTCGTTAGAACCTCAATTACTCAAAAATCAACTGTTATTGCTCTGAAAAACATGAAAAACGATACCTCACAAGCCCATGTTGCTAATGGACGAGTGAATTCAAAACCACAGCATTCTCATTCGCACACTCACACCGTTATGTTCCATCATACGAAATTAAATTCTATTAGACAATTTCCCAGGTTTTTACATAGAAAATGAATTTTGGGAGCTGAACCTTCGTTAAAACTTCAACTCTTCACTCTTTGGTCAAAATTAACTTCATATTCGGTTTTCTAGCCCTAAGAAAAAACTTGAGAAACGATACCTCAGAAGCTCATCTTCACTAAAACCTCAGAAAGAAGAAAAAATAAAAATTAAAATTCGAAAATCCCCATTTTTACACCCCCCCCCCCCCCCCAACACCCCGGGTGTATTCAGAACGGGCTGCCGGGGGCCCAAACTGTGTGCGGAAGAACGGCGATTCTAGACCAAAATTTAGCATAATTTAAGGCTGAAACTTCTCAATTCGGTCAAAATCGTCTTCATGTTCGGTCTCCTCGCCCTAAAAAACATGAAACATGCAGCATGACTTAATGAGCGAATTTTCAAAGAAATATTCGAATTAATTGCTATGGTTTTGAATAAAGGAAAACTTCGGACTAAAATTTGGTTTTCTATGTATATTCTCTTCGTATTTATTTTAATTTGTACCTTTTGTCCATCCTGATTCTACCGTTTGTTATGAGTAGATTCCTTGTTCCTTCTGAATGGCCTTTCCTCTTGACTACGATTCAAGATTTGCTCTACTAGGTAGGTAGATCCTTCCTACTCTTCATTGATATTATTTTTATCATGTTAAGTACCTACCTACCCTTGAATATCAAATATTCGTATGATACTGATAATAAATTGATAAGATACCTACCTAACCTTCTTCCTCCTACTGTTAGTACCTAAATTGAATAATTTGAAATAGATTTTTTCTTTCGTCTTCCTTCTAGTAATACGTGGGCCGGTACTTGTCTATCTATGAAGGTATCATAACAATTATATGCCAAATGGGAAATTCAAGGAGTTGTACTAATCGTTTGCCTCCCCCTTTTTTGCTTCGAACTCTCGTCTTCAATTAATACTTCTCACATTTTTCAATCTGACCACTCTAAGGGGGTGGGGGGGGGGGGGGGGGTAAGAGTTTAAAGATTATCCTAGTTTTGGGTAATTTTTGCGCACTTTAAATGCTCTAATTTAAGAACGGATTTAGATATCTAAAATCCGATTTCACCATCGTGTTCAGCGTGCAAAAACCTTTAAAATGAGGGGTCACTTGTTAGAAAATAACATTTTGGGGATTTTTGGGTAATTTTTGCGCACTTTAAATGCTCTAATTTGAGAACGGATCAAGATATCTAAAATCCGATTCCACCATCGTGTTCAGCGTGCAAAAACCTTTAAAATGAGGGGTCACTTGTTGGAAAATAACATTTTGGGGATTTTTGGGTAATTTTTGCGCACTTTAAATGCGCCAAAACCCTCCTTAGAGTAGGCCAATTTCGCCCATCTTCGAACTTAGCCTTTCGATTGCCAAGATAGATTTTTTGTGCAAATTTGAGCTGTTTATCTCAATTCTATCGAGAGTTATCGTCTGGAGTGACACATATATATATAAATATATATATACATATAAGAAAGTGTTAAATTTCAGGAATCGTTTTAGAATGGTCTGAAACGGATTTCTATGAAGAAAATTTCCAAAAATTTATATTATTTAAATTTCGAAGCCATTGCAATAGCTTCATTTTCTTTGAAAATTCGCTAAAACGATACCTCACAAACTCATGTTGTTGATGGACGAGTGAACTCAAGACCGCAGCATTTTCATTCGTAGACTCTCACCGTTCTTTCATCATACGAAATTAAATTCGGCTCCCGTACGGCCTGGGAGTTCAAAACAGTGATTTTTCAAGGTTCGCCGATAACACAGCGAACTCCGTTTTGGTTATTTAAATTGGGTAAAGCAACGTAATCGAGTTACCTGTACGAGATAGCGAAAGCTCAAACGACGCCGGGTGGCCTGGTAATTAGACTTTCGCGTGTTCGTAACCCCGAAACACGGCCTCCGCCGAGTCGATCAGGGTGAAGTTCTGGGGTGCTGGCGCTGTCAAGAAGATTCATGCCCTGCAACTCGACGCTTCCCACTCCGGGGTTAGGGGATGTATTACTCACTGCACAGAACCAGTGTGAGTTATAACTAACGGGGGTTGTAAATAACATAACTGGAGTTGTATTCCGCCTTCGTAACGAAGTACGTCCTATGTTGCATATTTGGGGGTTTGAGAAAAACGTTTTTGACTGACCGGTATAATTATTTAATTATTTGTTGATTAATTTGATACGGGCAACCCCAATATAAGGTATGTTCCAGCGCGTCGAGTTCATGAACTCAGTTCATGAACTAATTCAGTGTGGGAACCCAAAAGGTGGGGATGAGTTCTTGAAATTTCTCAGTTCACGAACCGAACCGCTGGAACGCCCAAAGTCATTCCTGCAGAGCGCTCTAACGGAAGAGGCGTGTAACCTCCTCCTCCTCCTTCTTCTTCTTCTTTTTCCCTGGTTATTATGATTTATGATTCCGCAACAATTCTGTGCAATTTGCATAATGTTTGAAAATCTCATTAATGGCTATCATTACCATGGACCTTTTTTCATTGTGCTGTTGGAATTATTCTGACGTGAGCATGATACTTGTATTTCTTAATTTGTTTGGTCTCTGTGCGCTTTGTAAATTCAATCTCTCGCTCTGTTTTCGTTCGTGCGCAGTACTTATGTATTCAAATATGAAGACTGATGATTTGTAGGAAGTGTACGAAGTAGTTACCGAATTCAGTTAATAAAGTGATATTTTGTTTATGATTTCTAGTTACTTCCTTCCATCTTCCTTAGATTACATTCCATGCAGAGGGGCTATTCTCTCAAGTTAGGAACAATGATCGCTTTCCGTCTTCAAATGAGAACATTGTCAAATGTTTGTTCATTATGCAGGGTGAAACATGAGTGATGCAAAACCTCTCTCCCACGTGTTCTACATCCAATCTCCGACCAAAAGTGTCCTGTAACATTATTTTTTTACTCCGCTTAAGGGGGCGCAGACCCTGTTTTTTGTCAGTTTCTTCACGTTTTCTCTGGCTGTGGTTAACTTACAGTTCTGGGGAAGGTCTTAATACGCATTATATTAATCCGTGAATAGAGTTAGGGTCATAGCTCTAAATGATTCCTGAAATTTCCGAAAATTCAAATTCAAAAATGTAGTTTAAAAAACTTTTTCTTGAATGTTTGTGTTTTACGACATTTTCGGAGAGATAATAAAGTTGATAATCCAAGAATCAAAATTTTGTTATGTAAAATAAGAAAGAAAACGTGAAGAAAAATTTCACGTATTTTGAAAAAAGGCTCGAGAAAGGGGGCGCCGCCTGTAGGCGCTCTCTGCGGGCAATGTGCCGAGTCTCTCCCCCTTCACACGCAGCCACCCTGCCCTTTCGCTTCACTCGTCGTGTAGTCTAGTATAGTATCCATGGCATTATCAGTTCCAGCGGCTCTTTGCCTGGGAAGGAGGTAATTTTCAACGTTCTTGGTCGGAGGGGCAAGGGGAGGAGGCGGTGTTGCCATATTCACCGGACGAATGGCATCGCTGTAACCCGCACAGTCTGCATCCCAGCTAAGCTTCAGAATATTATTAGTTCCCTGTTGAGCTGGCCTACCCTTCCTTCCACATCCTCACCTACCTCAGCCTAATTACCGTCATAGTTTTCACATGATTGGATAAGTAATTTTTACAGTATTTTCCCAATTATGTTGGTTACCTACTTTCCTAATTAAAGCTACAATCCAATCAGCCATAATTTTATTATTCATAGTAGGTAGCTAGGTACCTACCTATTTACGGTACGTATTAATTACGTATATCAATTAAATGTTTCATAAACTGGATTAAATTTAGCAAAATCAATTTAAAAAAATAGGGGATGATTGTTTTAAGTGGGTAAACAATTATTTGAGAAATAATCCGCTAGGTAGATCGAAAGTTGACGCCACAATCACTAGGTGCATACCTGAATTCATTTGAGGAAGTATAGGTATGTACCTACTTAATTTTCTTATTTTTTAACTATTCTGCTCGAACTTCTTGTTCATCACATAATATTATTATCTGAAAGCCTCGAAACTTACCTTGCCGGCTGAGTGGCGCAAGGTCAATCTCTGACCCATCCGGATTGTTGTAGGTACTATTATTTTTCTGTCTGGGGTACTTTTATGTTACGTAATTATTTAATTTTGAGAGGAGTTTTACTGGGCATTTATATATATGTATGTAAATTTGACTGTTTATTTTTTATTTATGTAAATCAATGTGTGACCAATGAATGTATCGACTGGACACAGATACCTACCTGTGTGAGGCAAATAACTTAGGTACTCCCACACAGTGTGAGATTTGTAATTTCATTTCATTTTTATTAATACTTATGTGTACTTCACTCAAAATTAGACATGACTTTTTTAAAGATTGATTACACACTGTCTAAAGTGTTCTACCTGTCATACTAATACAGAATCAATTCAAAGACAAATTATCCAACATGATTTCAAGTACCTACTTTTAATCATCATACCTTTCACTACCTACTTGAATTGAACGACAATAGGAAGAGGATTAGATAGTAACAAATAACTTTTCAGGTGTTTGTTTTATTCAATGACTGAAATGTAAACAAATAGAAGAGTAAATTGGAAAGCTCATGAATAATATTATACAGTTACACTGCTCACATTAGCTTTTGTTTTATTTTATTGGACACTGAGCTAGTCTGGATCTAGGTAGGTATTCGGAAATCCATTTAGGTTGAGGTTCATGTTCATTTAAATCGGAGTTCAAACTCGCTTCTTGCTGTATATACGACTGGAGTTGTCAACTTCGGATATCTCGTCAATTCTGATCGTCTTCCTGAACAAAAATACACAGTAGCAAATTACAACAGGCATTTCTATAATATTAAATGTAAATGTAAATAAAGTGAATGTAATGTAAATAAAGTTTTCCTACATACACTTATTTCATGTATAGGTGCTATCTTCTATAATGTTAATAAATAATGTCAATGACCCCCAAAAATCCTAATTAGACCCCTGTTCTGTGTGAAAAGCAACTGAAATGGTATTTTTCTGCCTTCACTCACCCTTCCATGCCACTTTCAGTGATTTTATATATCAATTTTAGCAGTTTTTACCAATTTTTGACCCCCTTAAAAACTCAAATTTGACCCCCTTCAAATTTTATAAAATTGCTTATCCTTTTGTTTGGCGATAAGAACATTTTGGCGAAATTTGGAATTTTTATCACGTAACCAAGGTCAGGTATCGTCTGGAGTGACACATAAATAAATATATATAAATATACGTATACATTTTTGTTAAAATCTAAGGATGAAATCAGGATGATCTGAAACGGATTCGTCTATAAAATAATTTCAAAAACTCATGTTCTGAAAATTTTGGACCCATTGCAATACCTTCATTTTCCTTAAAAATTCGCGAACATTGTTGTGTGTATTTCATCAGTTTATCTTACCTAATGTTATCTGTAACATTTAGTGCTTTGTTAAATTTAATTTAAATTCAGCTTTCTTTGTAATTTCAAACCTTATTACCGAATTTTCAAAGAAAATAAAGCTATTGCTATGGGTAACATTTTCAGAACATGAATTTTTGAAATATTTTTATAGGCAAATCCGGTTCAGAGCATCCTAAGTTCATCCCTAGATTTTAGCAAAAATTTATTATGTAGATTTATGTGCCACTACAGATGATATCTGTCCTTGGGTAGGCACATGGTAAAAATTCCAGATTTCTCCAAACCGTTTGTATTGCCAAACAAAAGGATGAGTTCGAAGATGAGCAATTTTCAAATTCCAAGGGAGTCAAATTGGAGTTTTTAGGGGCTAAATGTCGGCTAAAATTGCTATAAAAATCATTGGAAGTTGTACGGAAGGTTGAGTGAAGACAGAAAAATTCCATTTCAGTTGTTTTTCACACAGAATAGGGGTCAGATTTTGATTTTTTGGGGTAAAAAATTGGTATTAATGGTAAAATCAATATTAATTCACCTGACGTTGTGTGGGGTGGTTAATGACGACGGAGGTACTACCTCGATGATAAAACTATTTTTCTCAAAAGCAAGTGGGTCAAATTTGACGTTATTAGGGTCAAAAATCGGTAAAAATGGGTAAAATCACGAAAAGTTATAATTTTAAGAAAAGTGGTATGGATTCTCGCTCTATCATCTTTTTACACAATATCAGGAATATTTCTTTGAAAATTCGCTCTTATAGCCATGCTACGTGAAAGGATGTTTTTTCTATTTCCGATCCCCCCCCCCCCCCCCCTTCAACACTACGCCACTGCGTATTATAAATCTGTGCTGATCTGGCAAAACGTGGTAGGTAAGTCCAATACAGATGATTTTACAGGAGAGCGTGTCAAAGTTTTGCAGGTTCAGAGAAGCGCATGAAGAATCTGGGGAATGTGATATTACAGCGAAATATTTGATCTGCTTCTAATAATAAGAAGTATTACCTGATTTTTACTCAAAGAAAGACCATTTGGTGGGAGACATCACTGTCTGCCAGACTCTGGATCGGATGTTGTTTGGACATGAACTGAGAACAGAAAATAACATAAAATCAGTAAATTTGGGTATACTGATTGCAATGAATTAGAAATATCAATGAAAACCTTAGAAATACATTTTAATCTATCGAGTATCTGCTTGGTGTTTTGACTGATGTGAAGAGTTGGGAATTTACAGTATTTCTTAGGTTTTTATTGAGGTTTCCTAATCTACAAAACCAAAAAACCTTGGAAACACATCCATCTATATTAACCATGGAAACATTCTTTTTTTTTTAAACTTATTGCAATTCAATTTTGACGTTCAGAGTAGGGTAGGTAGCTACCTAAAGATTTTTTTATTCATTGCTCATCGCAGATTGTATCTGCTTGATATTTTGACTGATTGAATTGAAAGAAACAGTAAATGAACAGCCAACATTTCTGTAGGCATGTCCAACGGAATCATAAACCATGTGACAGCGTTTTGGTTTATTATTCTGTGAATGACACACCTATGTATTCGCTCAGCAAAAAATTATTATAACACCCCCTCAAAATTTTTTCGTTTCCGTTTCAAGGTGCGTAGAATCCAAAAATGTAATGTCCGTCCGCCGTATCACGCATACCAGCTTCATTTTCGGTCTAAAAAATTCGTTCTTTCGCACACGAGCTCCATTTTTTGGGCCCTAGTTGTGTCCCGAAACTTGCAGCCAGCTCAGAATATACCCAGGGGTGTTATGAGTGAAAATGTGCATAAAAATAGGTACTTTTTGTGTTTTAGTAACATGACCTTTTGGGGTATCGTTTTTCATGTTTCTGGGGACGAGAAGACCAAGATGAAGTCCATTTTCACCAAAGAGCGGAAAATTGAGGTTCTACCAAATGTTCAAATCCCAAAATTGACTTTTTTATTAATCAAAAACGTGGGAAACGGGATCAAGACGACTAAATGGCACTACCAATGATCAAAGATAATTTGAAAAAATAAATAAATAAAATAAAGGAGCGTACCGAATTCGTGTTTTGAGGAGCAAAATTGTTTTTTTTACATACATAGTGAGCCTGCCAAACAAAATAAATTTATAGACCTCTAATAACCATTCCTATATGAGCCACCGAAGAACAAGCAATTAAGGATTTCATATCAATCTGCAATACATAATAAACCAACTATCAATATGCTCTGAAACGTCCGCGAATGAACAGTTAGCAGAAATGCAATAAGGTTAACTTTTCTGAAGCCTGCGCAACAGTTTCTTCTTCAAAAATTTGCAGAAATTAACTTGACGAGAAACAATACCGACTAGGTAAAAATTTCAATTAAGTACGTAAATACCTACTATTAAACACAACAGAGAGGCCAAGTACGTCTGACACATAATCAAAACGGCCCGTTGATTCTATGAATTCCCGCCTCAAGGAAAAACCTATAAAACCTAATAAATTATTTATGGTTCGATACTAAACTGATAAACCCACGGATCCCTCAGCCAATCATGAGGTTGTGGACGGAGATTTAGCCGCAGGATATTTTACAATAACTTTCCAACGAAGGTTAAAGATTTTCGTGGAATGCTGGGTTGAGTTTTACTCCCAAACTACGGAGAACGTACTAATTACGTGACAATCATTAGACTAACACAAAATCTGTATACTACTACTACTACATCTGAAAACTATTTCAATTTGTTGCTCTACACAGAAAACACAATAAGGATTAATTAGGTACCTAATTATGTAAATCTGCGGTATCAACTTACTGTTCTGCGCCTCTTTTTTTCGCCTTTGTTACCGATGTTTCTCCTGGTCCACTTCTTCGGCGATGGAGGCATACATTTTGATACACTAGACGGATATCACTACGAATGAACAATAGTATACTGATACTAACGTGAATGAACCGCGTGAGAGAAGAAGAACAAAGGAATGAACTAAAAACAACAGAGTATAACCTGTCGAGCGGAAAACTTGCAGAGGGAGAGGAGAAGCTCACGTACCTAATCACGAATGTTATAGTGTCCATAAGGCAATGGAATTGATAACTAAAAACTAACTACGCACTTACAACAACCATCGAAATTCGGCAGGACGATCGCACTGCCCCTACCGGTGGGCGCCAAATCTCCAAATCTCGCTGGGAATCTTCCCGCGGAAGCGATGTGGAAGTGATGTTCAGCGCACTCTCGTGGTTGGGGGTGCTACTGGCCTTCCCGTCCCGCGCCCCCTTAAAACCCTACTTTTTTCACTTTCTAGGTTTTTTTCCAGTTTCCGACCCCGTCTCACTAAAGCAGCTATAACTTCCTTAATGTAAAGAGGAAATTCAAATTTGAATATACCGTTGGAAAGAGCATTAAATTTCCTGTCTCTGACGCCTAACAAAAATTGTTTAGGATTTGAGGAGTGAAAATGGAGTTTGAAAAGTTAATTTTGTCAAAATCTCAAAATCGCCTGTTTTTTCAAACGCTTGGTCATCCTATTAATTCTTGTAGCAGAATGGTGAAGGTAAGCTAAAAAATGCGCCAAAACGTCAGCTTTCCAACGGACTAATCAAAACGGTTTTTGGAATTGATTTCAACAGAGAAAAATAGGTTTCAATACGAAAAAAGGGGGTTTTTCCGTCTAAATCGTGGGTTCTTCATGAAAAATATATACCTTTAAGAAGTAGTGAGTTTACAGTTTAAAACGGAGGGCATTTTGAGCAGATAAAGGATTGAACAGAGTCCCGCTTAACTTCCATGGTTCCATTCTTTGTAATGCCAACACCCTGCGAGAAGAACGAAGAACCTTGGAAGCCGAGGCGAATTTTTTTTGGAAGGTTATCACCCTCGAGTTGGGTTATCTTTCAGTTCTCAGTTCTCAACCCTGCTCTCGATTGAGTGCAGATAGTTCATGAACCGTTTGCGAAAAGTTCATGAACTAGAAGCGCTGGAACGCGGTCTAGGTTATTCAGTTCTCGAACTCGACGCCGCAGGAACGGGTCAGTTCATGAACTCATCCTGCGCATGGTTTCTGCGCCGAATTGGTTCATGAACTGCTACGCGCTGGAACATTCATATAGTACAATAGGAACAAAAAAACGCTGCAACTCCCTGCAACGGTTTATTATGTTGTACAGAATATCCTTCTGTTACAGATCACAGCTCTCTGTATAGATAACCCGTCTATATAATATAATATGTACACTATACATATTATGTACATCGCAGACCTTCCGTAGGTTAGTACCTAACCCCGTACTCGTTACTAGGTACCTACCAAAATCACGAGTTAATATAAGTTGCTAAAATAATTCTGTTGCTATAATAATTCTGTCGATGCTAAAGTTGCTAAAATAATTCTGTCGATGACAAAACAGTAACTAAAATGGCAAACAGAAAAGCAAATAATGAAGTTCTGAAGATAAATTATTGTTGATGTGGAGTGAAATAAATGCCCCTTCTGCGTAGATCACTGTTTTCTGTGGTCAATACCAATGGTGAACCGTTGTGTAATAACTTGCCCATCAATAATACTTCAACGGTTGTTCAAGGACAAAAGTACCGATCAACCATCCAGCCCCTTCTTGGTAGATGAACCGTTGTGTAATAATTTACCGTTGTTATAATTTAACGGTGTGTAAAAATTTGCCGTTGTGTAATAATTTGCCGTTGTGTAATAATTTTTCCCATCCATAATATTTCGTTTGTTCAAGTTTCACAAGTACCTACCAACAAAATCCAATAGTCCATCACTTATCAAATGAAATAATATCGCAGAACAACCAACTCGACTTCATACAGCCATCCTTGATTATAATCAGGTGCTCATTAGTGATGATACCCCGGCCGGATTTATACCGTTTGATTCACGATCGTGTTGACGAAGCTTTTTAGTGCACACGAACGGCTGGACGTACAGTGCTCCGGGTGTTCTCAAAAAATTGTTTAGCTCAAGACAAATTTAATATCGTAAAAAAAACCATACCCTTCAATCGAAAGTTTTCGAGATACGGCGTTCTGAAAATTTCAACCCCTATTTTGAACCCCTTAGAGATGACTCAGTAGGAACGTCGAGCTTCGAGGACCAACTAGACCCCGAACGGAACCTATAACCCGAATTTCATCCATTTTGTTTCATGGTAACTAAGAAAATTGGCCAGTACGGCTAACGGCGGATAGAAGAAATATTTTTATTGCATTGTCGGATCCTACGTACCTTGTAACGTAAACCATCAAATTTTGACTGGGTGGGCGGGGGGTTTGAATTTTTTTTTTTCGTGCTCGATTCCAAAGGTTCATGAAACATCCGCGCGCAGAAGATACGCTTAGAAAAAAAACCTCCTGGACCCCCGGATGCTTACTGCTTAGAGCCTACGGCTAAAATTCAAGAAACATGGAACATGCTTTAGCCGCGTAGTTAACTACAACCAAGTGACAACTAACAAGCGTCATTGTTTACTATCCATTTACAACATTCATTGATATAGTTTACTAGCTGTGTACCCGCGCTTCGCAACGGTAGAACAGACACCCCATTTAGGACAGGCCCCACTCATAACAGTTACCACCTTCTACGTTCAGCCGTTCTCATTTATCGATGCCGAGACAAACAAACAGACTGACACTGTTTTATGATATATTATAGTATTTGAACCGACGCGTGTTGCTGCGATTTAAATAAATGGAGCCAACGGTCATGTATTTTAATATGCCTGTATCCCCCCCCCTTCAACTGAACAGAAACCTTCCCCAATGCCAACCCTAACTGCCTTTAACCCCCCCCCGTATCCTATGAACCTTCCCTACCTGGTTAGAAACATTCCTCAATGTTCACACAACAAATTCCCAAAGTTGCACTCCAATTGGTCAAGTAGTTTTGAAATTTCTGTAGACCCCCCCCCCCCCCTCTCATAACCTGTACCCCCTTCCCACTAACATCCTGATTGAAGTACCATTTGAATGTACTCGTCGAGCTGAATCCAGAATCTCATTACAATCGGATATTCGTCCAACCGTTCAAAGTTATTATAAGCATAAACGTCCTCATAGAAGTGATTATAACACGTTTTTTAGTAGTATTTCATTCATAGCGTTTCAACGGATGGACAGATTCAAATGCGGATTTTTCATAAACCTTCCCAGATAAATTCTGCGTCAAATGGTACCAGCCGCAACTTTCTACGTTCAGCCGTTCTCAATTGATGCCGAGACAAACAAACAAACAAACAAACAGACAAACAGACACTGTTTTATTAAATGTATAGATATTATGAAACTAGGAAATAAATACCAAGAACAAATACGAAATAAATGCGTGATAAATCAAGAGCTTTCCAACGAATGGAAAACGATTTTTGTCCGATGAAAATGAAAGAAGTTTCATTTCCCTAGCAACTACTCGGTTGTAAGTGAAAATCATTGTTAAAATTTCGTTCCACTTCCGCGTTCCACTTCCGCGTCACCCATCCCGTGTAACGTTTTTCGGCTAGTTAGTCCAAGGCAAAAGCATGTTCCGTGCTAAAATACAATTGCAATAAAACAAGGTAAGTTAATGATGGTTACTTATTATTATGGAGGAAATGTGCAGTGTTTTAGTGGATTGTCAGAAAAAGTGTAATGCATGGCATCTGTCAAAATCCAGTTGGCTTCTCTTGGTAGTCCAGACATGTACATGTAGTGATTGTACAACCACACAAATAGGAACATAGTGCCCCTTGCGCCGTATGAAAACGCTGCAAAGTCCTTGTCACATGGGTTTATTATTCTATTGGACATACCTACAGAAATGCTGGCTTTATTCTCGCATGTGCATTAATATCTATTTTTAATGGTTTCCACTAATTTTGGCCCCTGAAAACAGGAATCAGGATCCTCAGTTTTTACGAATTATCTTTGATCATTTATAGTGTACTTTAATTGTCTTCGTTCACCTTTTGATACTGATTTTATACAAATTGGTGATTTCAGACAATTTCCCAGGTTTTTGACTCGTAAAAAATGAATTTTGAGTGCTGAACCTACGTTACACGCACAATTCTTCACTCTTTGGTCAAAATCGACTTCATATTGGTCTTCTCGCCCTAAAAAACATGGAAAACAGGTACCTCAAAAGCTCATTTTACTAAAACACCAAAAGATCCATACGGCATTGCATGATACGGCGGAAGGACATTTTTGGAATCTACGCACCTTGAAACGTGAAAGAAACAATTTTGAGGGGGTGTTATACAATTTTTTTGCTAAGCGAGTACATAGGTGTATTATTCCAGGAATAATAAATCAAAATGCAATGTCCGTCTCCCTTATTTTCCATATCTACTTCATTTTCGGTCTAAAAAAATCGTTCTTTCGCACACATGCTCCATTTGGGCCCTAGTTGTGTCCCGAAACTTTGCAGCCTTATCGGAATATACCCAGGGGTGATATGGGTGAAAAATGGAAAATGGGTGTAGAAATAAGGATTTTGGTGATCTAGTAACATTAGCATGGGAGGTACCGACCGGTTTTCATGGTTTTCATGAGTCAAGAACCCGGGACATTGTCTGAAATCACCATCAGTTTGGGTAACCACACTAGACGTAGTATCAACAGGTGAATCAAGACAATTAAATGTACTATCAATGATCAAACATTTTTCGTAAAGAAAGAGAAATGTTGGCTGTTCACTTGTTGGCTATTAACCTACAGAAATGTTGGCTATTATTTCATTCCTGCCAATAATTGAAATAAGCTATCTTTGATCAAATTTTGGTCCCCCAAAACACGAATTGGACTATTCGTTCTTTGGAGTCCAATTTGTGTTTTTGGGTACCTACCAAAATTTGATCAAAGATAGTTATTTCAATTATTGGCATGAATGAAATAACAGCCAACATTTCTGTAGGTTAATAGCCAACAAGTGGACAGCCAACATCTCTGTACGTATGTCCAGTAGAATAATAAACCTATGTGACAAGGACTTTGCAGCGTTTTGGATTTTGCTACGCCATTGCTGACACCGACTGGTACCTGCCTCAAATTAAAAAAGTTCTCCTCAGCAAGGCCTAATTGGGCGCTGATTGAATTGTATACCTAATCAGTTGAGATATAACCGTTGTGGCACTGGCAGTACCACAGAGGTTATTGTGGTGAGGATTTTCGTGCAGTGTGCCTGCACCTAAAATAATGAGAAAGCCTTGATGATTTGCAATGATAGTATGAAATGAACCCCCCTCCCATCCGGCATCAATACCGCTCGGTTGTGCGGGATTTGCCTAACCTCGCCCCTGTGGATGATGTCAACGCGGGGGTTTACTCGCCTCGCTCAGGAATGAGGCTGCGCAAACCAAACGTCAACCAGGGAGCTCAGGTTACGGTCTGAATTCGGTTGAATTTGTATAAGACCATCCACAGCGAGGTATCAGCGTTTCCCTTCTTTTTATTTGAGAAACGAAACGAAACAGTTTGTTTATTGCAGGAAACAGTTTCGGAAAAGCTGTTTGAAAATAAACGGCAACAATAACGCTTCAAGAAATTTTGGCCCTCGGCCAAAACAACTGAAAAACGAAACTGTATCTTCGTTTTTCCTGCTGCGGCTTCAAAACTTTATTTTTAATCAATTTTCTCCTACAACGAAACTGTTACTTCGTTGTGGTTTATTACTTCCAATAAAGAACCTTTGAAATCGAAAAACAAAACGTGAAAAACAAAATATTAACCCCCCTCAAAATTTGATGGTATATGTATCCATCCATGTGTAAGTATGTAGAATTCTGAAGTCGAATCAAAACATTTGGTGGTAATTAAAGAATTGTACGAATTACGGCGTACGGACAGACATTTTTTAATTCAATTTTAGAATTCTACATACATTCACATGGATGGATACACGTATACCATCAAATTTTGAGGGGGTTAATATTTTGTTTTTCATGCTCTTACCACGAACCAAAATTAATGAAATTTGTTTTGGAGGTCCCGTTTGGGGTCTAGTTAGTCCGGGAAGCTCGGCGTTAGTCATCTCGAAGGGGTGAAAAATAGGGGTTGAATATTCCAGGACGCCGTAGCTCGAAAGCTTTAAGTAGAAGTATAGGTATGGTTTTTTCACGTTTTTGAATTGATCTAGAACTAAAAAAAATTTTAAGGCACCCCAGAGCATTGTACGACCACCCGTTCGAGTACACCGAAAAGCTTCGTCAACACGATCGTGAATCAAACGGTATAAATCCGGCCCAGATATCATTGCTAGGGATCACCTGATTATAATTACGGATGGCTGTATGAAGTCGAGTTCGTTGTTCTATGATATCATTTCATTTGAATAATTGTGGCTGTTTTGGATTTTCTTGATAGGTACTACTGCAACTTGAACAACGTTATGTTTCATGAATGACAACAAATAATTATTAATGACAGAATAATTATTCAATCCGTAACATTTTTATGAAATGTAATTCCCGGGCCGGCTCCAGTACTCCATTTAGGGCTTTTTCGTGGGGGGAGCTCGAGGGTATTGACCACAGAAAACAGTGATCTTTACAGAAGGGGCTTATATACAGGTAAATATTAAACCGCTGTGTAATAATTTGCTGCGTTTTTCGTGCTGCGATGCTGCCTGTCGCAACGGTGTTTGACTATTGGCTACCTGGAGGCCCGAAATCGAATCAAGACCGTAACAGTTCTTTTCGACTGTTGTCTTCTCGCAACGCTATTGGACTATCAGCTGCCTTGAGACCCAAAATCGAATCAAGACCGCGGCTTCGCAGCAGAAACAGTGAAACAGGTCTCAAAAACAGAAATAACTGTTTCAGAAGAACGGCCACAGTCGAAAAGAACTCTGGTCTTTTCTTTTCGACTGTGGCCGTTCTTCTGAAACAGTTATTTCAGTTTTTGAGACCTGTTTCACCGTTTCTGCTGCGAAGCCATCTTCTCGCAACGTTATTGGACTATCAGCTGCCTTGAGACCCAAAATCGAATCAAGACCGTCAGAGTTCTTTTCGACTGTGGGCGTTCTTCTGAAACAGTTATTTCTGTTTTTGAGACCTGTTTCACCGTTTCTGCTGCGAAGCCGTCTTCTCGCAACGTTATTGGACTATCGGCTATCTTGAGGCCCGAAATCGAATCAAGACCGTAACAGTTCTTTTCGACTGTGGGCGTTCTTCTGAAACGTTTATTTCTGTTTTTGAGAACTCTTTCACCGGTTCTGCTGCAAAGCCGTCTTCTCGAAACGTTATTGGACTATAGGCTACCTTGAGGCCCAAAATCGAATCAAGACCGTAACAAAACAACTGTTTCAAAAGAACGGCCACAGTCGAGAAGAACTATTACAGTCTTGATCCGATTTTCGGTCTCAAGGAAGCCGATAGTCCAATAACGTTGCGAGAAGACGGCTTCGCAGCGGAAACGGTGAAACAGGTCTCAAAAACAGAAATAACTGTTTCAGAAGAACGCCCACAGTCGAACTGTTACAGTGCCGTTCTTTTGAAACAGTTGTTTCTGTTTTTGAGAACTGTTTCACCGTTTCCTCTCAAGAAACAGTTTCTTCCCCTCCATATTTGCCGCAACTCGAGTTGCAGCGTCACATGCGAGTTGAAAATCAAAAACTTGCGTTTTCTGTTCGTACTGTGCGATATGCGCTCGTTGCCCTAGGTGCTCGGTCATATCCGTTCTGTTCCTGCCAATCGTGAGATAACCGGGTAAGTGATGCAGTCTGCTGCCAAGTAAAGGAGTCGTCCCGGAGTTATGGAGCCGCTGACCCAGACAGGCCCAGGACTGTAATGACGGCGGAGTTATAAACCCATCACGAGCCCTTTATTATGACTGGGCGAGAAGTGGGTTAACGTCCGAGGCGTAAAAGTTTACAGCAGCTGCACCCTGGTCATCACTTGATTGCAGGGATTCGAATAAAGACAAGAACAAAAAACACGGAGGGATTAATAAAACGACGGCGTATTTATTGGCGATCGTAGCTGGTCGTTCGCTTTATATATCAAGAGCCGTGCATATTTTTACCGTCCCGCATACTAATTCAGTAGAAATCACTATAACGAACTCCGGTTGCGGCGAAGCACCGGCTACAACGTACCGTATCTCCGGTGCCGTCTGGGCTCCGAAAGTTTCTGTGTTGAAATATATCGGCCATTGCGAACTCCAAATGCGAGGAGCTGCCGGCTTCAGTGAACCAAAAAAGCTGCAAAGTCCTTGTCACATGGGTTTATTATTCTATTGGACATACCTACGGAAATGTTGGTTCTTTATTTATTGTTTCTTTCGGGTGAAATAATATTGAAATAGTTATTTTTGATAATTTCCACCAATTTTGGCCCCCCCAAAACACGAATTAGACTCCTGTTTTTTGTAAATGCAAATCATCATTCATCATTGATAGTACCATTTAGTTGTCCTGATTCACCTGTTACATAATACCTACCTGTTAATCTAGTGTTATTATAACGAGTTCTATTTTCCAGGTTTTTTGAGTCATAAAAAATGAATTTCGGGAGCTGAACCGTCGTTACAATCTCAATTCTACACTCCTCAATCAAAATCACCTAATATTCTGTCTTCTCGCCCCAAAAAACATGGAAAACGATACCTCACAAGCTTTTGTTCAACTAAAACCTCAAAAATCCCTCGAAAACCCCTACTTTTACAACCATTTTTCTCCCATAACACCTCAATATTCATTTTTATGAGTGAAAAACCTCGGAAATTGTCTGAAGTTTAATAGCAATTTAGTTGTCTTGATTCACCTGTTACATTAATACCTACCTGTTGCTTTAATGCAAATCATCATTGATCATTAATAATGCCATTTAGTTGTGTTGATTCTCCGGTTACATTAATACCTTCCTGGTGATCTAGTGTTATTAAACAAACTTATGGTGATTTCAGACAATTTCCGAGGTTTCTGACTCATAAAAATGAATATTGAGATGTTATGGGAGAAAAATTGTTGTAAAAGTAGGGGTTTTCGAGGTATTTTTGAGGTTTTAGTGAACATGAGCTTGTGAGGTATCGTTTTCCATGTTTTTTAGGGCGAGAAGACAGAATATTAGGTGATTTTGATTGAACAATGAAGAATTGAGGTTGTAACGAAGGTTCAGCTCCCGAAATTCATTTTTTATGAGTTAGAAAAACCTGGAAAATGGTCAGAATTAATAAATACCTACCGGTTAATCTTGTTATTAAAACAAAGACGATGTCCCAGGTTTTTTAATAATAAAAATACACTGCCAAGGTGATGGCACAGGAGCTTCCTCGTCACAATCAGAGTGACCCATTATACATTACATAACGTGAAATATACATATTACATAACATTACATTACATAACATTACATGAAATATACATATTACATAACATTACGTCCATAATACATTACGTCCATTATACATAATTGCGAAAGTTATGCGTGTTTGAAGAATTTCACGTTAGCGCATGCGCAGGGCGAACCGCTGGCTCTATCATGTTGAAATTTATATGGGACCTCAATGGGCCCTACCCGCTTAATCCCTGAGACTTACATTGAAATTGGGTGAAATCTTTGATTACTACGGCTGTAACAAGGAAATTGAATCTATTTCACGCCAGCGCATGCGCAGAGCGCACCGAGGGTCCGATCATGCTGAAATTCATACTGGAACTCACTAGGCCTTGTCCAAACAACCCTTGAAAATTTGAGCGAAATTAAATCAAAATTGTGAATGTTATGCGTGTTTGTTGAATTTAACGTTAGCGCATGCGCAGGGCGTACCGCTGGATCAATCATGTTGAAATTCGTATGGGACCTCAAGGGGCCTTATCTGCACCATCCTTCAAAATTTGAGCTGAATCAATTCAAAATCGTGGATGTTATGGCTGTAACAAGGAAATGCGGACAGACAGACCCACAGACCGACAGACACGGAACCAAATTTGTTCAGTAGGCTTTGAAACGCAAAATGCAAGTGGAAATTTTGATTTCTGAAGACAAACATTTTTTGGCTCACGAAAGTGAACACAAGGCTTCCGCTGCTTCGCAGACTCGGAAGCAAAATGAATATTGAGATGTTATGGGAGAAAAATTGTTGTAAAAGTAGGGGTTTTCGAGGTATTTTTGAGGTTTTAATGAACATGAGCTTGTGAGGTATCGTTTTCCATGTTTTTTAGGGCGAGAAGACAGAATATGAGGTGATTTTGATTGAACAATGAAGAATTGAGGTTGTAACGAAGGTTCAGCTCCCGAAATTCATTTTTTATGAGTTAAAAAAACCTGGAAAATGGTCAGAATTAATAAATACCAACCGGTTAATCTTGTTATTAAACAAAGACGCTGTCCCAGGTTTTTTAATAATAAAAAAATGAATATTGAGATGTTATGGGAGAAAAATTGTTGTAAAAGTAGGGGTTTTCGAGGTATTTTTGAGGTTTTAGTTGAACAGGAGCTTGTGAGGTATCGTTTTCCATGTTTTTTAGGGCGAGAAGACAGAATATTAGGTTGATTTTGACCGAAGAGTGAAGAATTGAGGCGAAGGTTCAGCTCCCGAAATTCATTTTTTATGAGTCAAAAATCTGGAAAATTGTCAGAATTAATACCTACCTGTTAATTTAGTGTTATTAAACAAACTTATGGTGATTTCAGACAATGTCCTAGGTTTTTGACTATTAAAAAAATGAATATTGAGGTGTTACGGGAAAAAAGTGGGTGTAAAAATAAGGGGTTTGCGAGGTATTTTTGAGTTTTTAATGAACATGAGCTTGTGAGGTATCGTTTTCCATGTTTTCAGGGCGAGAAGACAGAATATTAGGTTGATTTTGATTGAAGAGTGAAGAATTGAGGTTGTAACGAAGGTTGAGCTCCCGAAATTCAATTTTTATGATTCAAAAACCTGGAAAATGGTCAAAATTCACCATAAATTTGTAGAATAAATAACACTAGAAGTAGTATCAACAGGTGAATCAAGACAATTAAATGGCACTATCAATAATCAAATATAATCTGCCAAAATTGGTGGAAACAATAAAAAATAACCATTTCAATCTCCCCTCCCCCCCTCAACAATCCTGGCTACGGCACTGAGGGCTCGTAACCAACTGATCCACCGACTGTTGGGAGGTTACAAAGGGAAAATCGGGCTCGGATCGTTTTCCATTGAAAAGGGTCGCGACCCCGCGGATTGCCCCTTTGGATACGACACTTACAGGCTCAACGGGGTAAAGGGGATATCGGAGGAACATTCCCCCGCTGAGATTGGCGCGTGGGTGGTGAAGGGGGGAATCCCACGAGGCGAATCGGGCCGAATAGTGGCGGGTGGATGGGTGTGAAAAATGTCGAGTTCCCCCTGTGGTGGATGCGGGGTCGGGGTCGGGACACTATTAATACATCGGGGCTCAGCCCTCGCCCCTTGAAACCCCCCGAAGGGCCAAGTGGGCCCTCGGGGCGCGAGCTGGCCCTTGGAGGGCCTCGTGCTCCCCCCCGCCCCTCCTCATCACCACCAACACCATCAGTTCGCCGTATCACACTTCCCCTCCAATCTATTTCCCATCACTCGCCGTCCTTTCTCCTTTTCCAACCCGTTTTTTTCTTTTTGTATACCTTCTCAGTGACAAACGTCGCGATGGCCACTAAATCGTATCCTACGGCCGACAGGCCAATAATCTCCACTTCCCCCCTCACACAACCCGCCGTTCCGTGCTTGGCTCTCCTCGCTATAACCCTCCATCACTTCCCCACCGGTTCTCGTGAAACCCAATTCCGTGACGTCTCGTAAATCCGTGACAACGTCATCTCTCACATAATCTGCGTATTATCTTCGGATCCCCACAGATACCACTGATAGAACAACTTGGGCAGGAGGAGCCTCGCAGCGGACAGCCTGACGTTTTCAGCGCAAGCTCTGCTGTTGGGCTCTGATGTTGGTGATTTGCAGGTGTCGTCAGCAGCTCATTTGACGGATGCGAAGCCGCTGTGTGGAAGGCGCATTAGGTAACCACAGCGTACGTCCTGACGAAGCTATCGCTCTGCGTCCAGTAGAATAATAAACTCATGTGACAAGGACTTTTCAATCTCATTCAATTTTCCCCGCGATGACTGGAGATCCACCAATTTTGAAAGATAATTTGGAAAACGCTGCAAAGTCCTTGTCACATGGGTTTATTATTCTACTGGACATACCTACAGGAATGTTGACCGTTTATTTATTGTTTCTTTCATGCAAAATAATTGAAATAGCTATTTCTGGTGGTTTCTACCAATTTTGGCCCCCAAAACTGGAATCTGGTACGCTCCTTTTTTTTCTTTTTCTTTCAAATTATCTTTGATCATTGGTAGTGCTATTTTTTTAATCATCTTGATCCACGTGTTGACACTTTTCCTAGTGTTATTATACAAATTGATGGTGATTTCAGACGATTTCCCAGGTTTTTGACTCCTAAAAAATCAATTTTGGGGGCTGCACATCTGGTACAACATCAATTTTCCACTCTGGTCAAAATCGACTTCATATTCGGTCTTCTCGTCCCCAAAAACATGAAAAACGATATCATGTTACCAACAAGTTGCTAAAACGTAAAAAGTACCTATTTTTACACACATTTTCACTCATTTAACACCCCTGGGTTTATTCCGATGGGGCTGAAAAGTTTCGGGACACAATTAGGGCCCAAATCGATCATGTGTGCGAAAGACCGACTTTTTTTAGACCAAAAATGAAGCCTGTACACGTGATACGGCAGACGGACATTGCATTCTTGGAATCTACGCACCTTGAAACGGAAAAGAGGAAATTTTGAGTAGGTTATAAAATTTTTTTTGCTGAACGAATACATAGGTGTGTTATTCACAGAATAATAAACCAAAAAAACGCTGCAAAGTCCTTGTCACATGGGTTTATTATTCTATTGGAGTTCTAGAGATTCTTGTTGGCAGTTATATTTATAGTTTCTTTCATGTGGAATGATTGAAATAGCTATTCCTGATGATTTCCACCAATTTTGGCCCCCAAAACATGAAATAGGTACACTTTTTTTCCCCCCAGATCATCTTTGATCATTGGTAGTGCGATTTAATGGTCTTGATTCAGCTGTTTACACTTTTTCTAATGTTAGTATACACACTGATGGTGATTTCAGACAGTTTTCCAGGTTTTTGACTAAAAAAAAAAAAACAATTTTGGGAGCTGAACCAATGGTAAAACCTCAATTTCCGCGTCTTTGGCCAAAATCGACTTCATATTCGGTATTCTCGTCCCCAAAAACATGGAAAACGATACCTCAAAAGCTCATTTTACTAACATGTTGCTAAAACGCAAAAAGTACCTATTTTTACACACATTTTCACTCATAACACCCCTGGGTATATTCCGATCGGGCTGAAAAGTTTCGGGACACAACTAGGGCCCAAATGGAGCATGTGTGCGAAAGAACGACTTTTTTAGATCTAAAATGAAGCCTGTACACGTGATACGGCGTACGGCGGACGGACATTGCATTTTTGGAATCTACGCACCTTGAAACGGAAAAGAAAAAAGTTTGAGGGGGTGTTATAAAAATTTTTTGCTGAGCGAATACATAGGTGTATTATTCACAGAATAATGAACCAAAAGGGGATAAACATGATTTGTGTTTTTGGGGGTGAAAATTGGTGGAAACCATCACAAATAGTTATTTCAATTACTGCACATGAAAGAAACATTAAATAAACAGCCAGAATTTCTGTAGGTATGTCCAGTAGAATAATAAACCCATGTGACAAGGACTTTGGAGCCTCATTTAATTTTCCCCGCAATGACTGAAGATCGATCGTTCGTCAGGATGTACAATGTGATCTCTCAATTCGCCTTCCACTGGAACACAAATCACGTTTTGGTTTATTATTCTGTGAATAATACACCTATGTATTCGCTCAGCAAAAATTTTTTGTAACACCCCCTCAAACTTTTTTCTTTACCGTTTCAAGGTGCGTAGATTCCAAAAACGCTGCAAATTCCTTGTCACATGGGTTTATATTATTCTATTGGACATACCTACAGAAACGTTGGCTGCTCATTTGTTATTTCTTCCATGCGTAATAATCGAAATAGCTATTTCAGGTGGTTTCCACCAATTTTGGCCCCCAAAACACGAATTAGGTAGGTACCTACGCTCCTATTAATTTTTTTATTTCAAATTATCTTTGATCATTGGTAGTGTCATTTAATCGTCTTGATCCACGTGCCGACACATTTTCCAGTGTTATTATACAAATTGATGGTGATTTCAGACGATTTTCCAGGTATTTGCCTCATAAAAAATCAATTTTGGCAGCTGAACCTTTGGTAGAACCTCAGTTTTACTCTTTGGTCAAAATCGACTTCGTATTCGGCCTTCTCGTCCCCAAAAATACGGAAAAAGATTCCTCAACAGTTCATGTTACTAACATGTTACTAAAACACAAAAAGTACCTATTTTTATACACATTTTCATTCATAACTCCCCTGGGTATATCCCGATCGGGCTGCAAAGTTTCGGGACACAACATAGGGCCCAAATGGAGCATGTGTGCGAAAGAACGACTTTTTTAGACCGAAAATGAAGCCTGCACACGTGATACGGCGGACGGCGAACGGACATTGCATTTTTGGAATCTACTTACCTTGAAACGGAAAAGAAAAAATTTTGAGGGGGTGTTATAAAATTTTTTTGCTGACGGAATACATAGGTGTGTTATTCACAGAATAATAAACCAAAATCCAATTTCCGTACGCCGTATCAAGTGTACCGGCCTCAAATTCGGTCTAAAAAATTCGTACCTTCGCACACATGCTCCACTTGGGCCCTAGTTGTGTCCCGAAACTTTTCAGCCCGGTCGGAATATACCCAGGGGTGTTATGAGTGAAAATGTGTATAAAACTAGGTACTTTTTGCGTTTTAGCAACATGTTGGTAACACGAGCTCCTGAGATATCGTTTTCCATGTTTTTGGGGACGAGAAGACCGAATATGAAGTCGGTTTTGACCAAAGAGTGGAAAATTGAAGTTCTACCGGAATGTTCAGCTCCCAAAATTGATTTTGGTTTATTATTCTGTGAATAATACACCTTTGTATTCGCTCAGCAAAAATTTTTTATAACACCCCCTCAAACTTTTTTCTTTTCCGTTTCAAGGTGCGTAGATTCCAAAAATGCAATGTCCGTCCGCCGTCCGCCGTATCACGTGTACAGGCTTCATTTTCGGTCTAAAAAAGTCGTTCTTTCGCACACATGCTCCATTTGGGTTCTAGTTGTGTCCCGAAACTTTTCAGCCCGATCGGAATATACCCAGGGGTGTTATGAGTGAAAATGTGTGTAAAAATAGGTACTTTTTGCGTTTTAGCAACATGTTAGTGACATGAGCTTCTGAGATATCATTTCCCATGTTTTTGGGGACGAGAAGACCGAATATGAAGTCGATTTTGACCAAAGAGTAGAAAATTGAGGTTGTACCAAATGTTCAGCTCCCACAATTGATTTTTTATGAGTGAAAAACCTGGGAAATCGTTAGAAATCACCATCATTTTGAATAATAACACTGGAAGAAGTGTCAACACGTGGATCAAGACGATTAAATGGCACTACCAATGATCAAAGATAGTTATTGATCGCAATAGTCTTTTGTTATTTGCGGGTTCGATAATAGATGGAAAGAAAAAAAATACTTCTGCAGTAGATTTAATAAAATTAAAGAAATTTTCTGAGATATGAAATTAATACGACCTACCTAACTAAACCTTGCGCAAGGGAAAAAATTAAATAAATTCAGGCTTAGCTGATGTCGAGATGATGACGAGAGGGGGAGCTTCTCTTCAACCGCACGTGGTGCTGCAGAAGGTGACGCTGGAGGGGGTAAATCGTCTGTCCAGGTCCGAGAGGAATATTTTCCGCCAACCAGAGGCGTGAGGTGAGTGCCGAAAGTAGTGAGAGGCCTACCGTCAGTCGTCCTGCAAATTCGGGACGTACTGAAAATTCATGTAGGTACTTAGGTAGGTATTCAACGGTATCGACGGGTATCCAATAACTTACCAGTGGATGGTGAAAATGGAGAGAAAGAGTGGAAACGATGGATTCAAGCTCAGATCCTATATCGAGGTGAAGGCTATGAATCGCAGTCGTGAGAGATCGTCGTCATCATGATGCAAGTTATTGACGTGCGAAATAGAGAATGACTGCCAGATCGGGAGTCAAATTATGGTGATAACGGGAATCAACAGCGATATTAGGTGCAAGGGTGAGATATAGCCGGGATGAAACTGAACTTGATCTCGTTGGTCGCAGGAGGTACACAACACCACTGATAAAGTTCACGAACAAGTTCGTGAACAGTTATAAAAAATAAAAAATAAAAAAGCGCACCTACCTAATTTGTGTTCAAGGGGCCAAAATTTACGGAAACCATCAGAAATAGCTATTTCGATTATTACGCATAAAAGAAACAATAAATGAACAGCCATCGTTTCTGTAGGTATGTCCAATAGAATAGTAAACCCATGTGACATTGCAGCGTTTTTTTATGAGTGAAAAACCTGGGAAATCGTCTGAAATCACCATCAGTTTATAATAACACTGGAAAAAGTGTCAAACGGTGATCAAGACGATTAAATGGCACTAGCAATGATCAGATAGTTTAAAAAAAAAAGAAAAAAAGGAGCGTACCTAATTTGTGTTCTAGGGGCCAAAATTAATGGAAACCATCAGAAACAGCTATTTCGATTATTACGCATGAAAGAAACAATAAATGAACAGCCAGCATTTCTGTAGCTATGTCCAGTAGAATCTCTAAATTCGCCTTCCACTGGAACACAAATCACGTTTTGGTTTATTATTCTGTGAATAATACACCTATGTATTCGCTCAGCAAACAATTTTTATACCACCCCCTCAAAATTTTTTCTTTTCCGTTTCAAGGTGCGTAGATTCCAAAAACGCTGCAAAGTCCTTGTCACATGGGTTTATTATTCTATTATTTTATAGTTCTTCAGAAATGCCGGCTGTTTATTTATTGTTTCTTTCATGTAAATTAATTCAAATGGCTATTTCTGGTGGTTTCCACAAATTTTGGCCCCCAGAACTTGAATTAGGTACTACGCTCCTTTTTTTTTCTTCAAATTACCCTTGATCATTGATTGTACCATTTAATCGTCTTGATCCACGTGATGACACTTTTTCTAGTGTTATTATACAAATTGATGGTGATTTCAGACGATTTCGCAGGTTTTTGACTCATAAAAAATCAATTTTGGGAGCTGAACATCTGGTACAACCTCAATTTTCCACTCCTTGGTCAAAATCGACTTCATATTCGGTCTTCTCGTCCCAAAAACATGGAATACTATACCTCAAAAGCTCATTTTACTAACATGTTACTAAAACACAAAAAGTACCTATTTTTA
>OX940983.1:2232525-2348004 GCA_954871275.1 Leptopterna dolabrata
CATTTTCGATCTAAAAAAATCGTTCTTTCCCACACATGTTCCATTTGGGCCCTAGTTGTGTCCCGAAACTTTTCAGCCCGATCGGAATATACCCAGGGATGTTATGAGTGAAAATGTGTGTAAAAATAGGTACTTTTTGCGTTTTAGCAACATGTTAGTAAAATGAGCTTTTGAGGTATCGTTTTCCATGTTTTTGGGGACGAGAAGACCGAATATATGATGTCGATTTTGACCAAAGACGCGGAAATTGAGGTTTTACCAAAGGTTCAGCTCCCAAAATTGGTTTTTTATGAGTCAAAAACCTTGAAAACTGTCTGAAATCACCATCAATGTGTATAATAACATTGGAAAAAGTGTAAACAGGTGAATCAAGACCACTAAATGCCACTACCAATGATCAAAGATGATCTAAAAAAAAAGAAAAAAAAGCGTACCTATTCCATGTTTTGGGGGCCAAAATTGGTGGAAATCATCAGAAATAGCTATTTCAATCATTCCACATGAAGGAAACAATAAATTTAACAGCCAACAAGAATCTCTAGAACTCCAATAGAATAATAAACCCATGTGACAAGGACTTTGCAGCGTTTTTTGATTTCTGGTCGTTCCCCACACGCGTCGTGCTTTGTATTTGCCCAGACGTAGTGAACCCACAACCTTGGCCCAGCTGACATCTCCACGTTCCTTTCATCGGAAACCCATCAAAGTCCCCCGGTTTCGACGTACTTGATCCGGGAAGGCCGTTGAGCCACCGGGCGACTCCTCCGCGTTATGGCCGTAACGTGCAAGTAGAGAAGCGGAAATGGCCATCGCACGGCACTTCACAACCGGACGACAAATCATTCGGAAAACGACCCCAAGCGAAGAGAAAACCCCTTTCGTGGTGGGGGGGGGGGGGGGGGAGAAAATCCCGGAGAAAAAGTCGACGAGTGGCTCGAGCCTGATATCCTTCTGAGGAGGTTTCCAAGGGCTTAGCTTGTCGGGTTATGGCTGCTCCTGTTAGCCTCCCCATTCTTACCAGGGCTCGAACAGACAAGAAAACCCTCGACGGAATTTTTCTCCGTTCCTACAGAAAATTTTCAAATTGGAATTGCCCTGTTGAACATCGAACTTTTTCGTTCCTTTTCCGTTTCCGTTTACAAAAAGAATACAATCATATGATTACATACGCCCTGTGACAGAGTGTGACAGTGGGGGTGGACCCTCGAGAGTCCCCCTCCTAGACCAGCGAGATTATCACCGGTTATGAAGGGATATCGATTAGGCTTCCCCAAGCGACCCCGTCTCTCCACCGGAAGAAAAAATGTATCGAGAATAGCCACACTGTTACACTCCTCCCCACATGACATGGAATTGCCCTGTTGAACAATGAACCTTTTCGTTCCTTTTCCGTTTCCGAGCATTATTCCAGATTATTATGCAGATGGGTTATCTATACAGAGAGCTGTGCTCTGTAACAGAAGGGTATAAACCGTTGTGCAGGGATTTGCAGAGTTTTACGCTACGTCAGCATCCAAGATCCAGGGGTTTGGTTCTTTTCAGACGCCGAACTTGTTGCGAATTGCCCACTAGCTGAAGAGCTTCCATATTTGAGTGCACGTGAAATCGGTTCTCGTAACGTCGTGCTGTTTTTTTAAACGACCTCTGTGACGTTCTCCACGCGTGCCTTTGTGGAGGTCTTCGTTTCTAATGTACCAGGGGGCATTTAGAATACTTCTGAGCATTTTATTCTGAAATGTTTGAATTATTTGCACATTTGCTTTAGCTGTATAGCCCCATAGTTGAATTCCATAGGACCAAATCGGCAGCAAATACTGTCTTATATAACAGTAATTTATTTTGGGAGCTGAGTTGAGAGTATCGGCCCATCAGCCAATATAAACGTGCCTAGTAATTGTAATTAGATTTGAAAAGGCGTTGTTAGGTAACGTGTTTCCCTCGAAAAAATCACGACGGCTTATCCCACAGAAATCGTTTTGGATTCGTTCAAAACAGGGCATAAAAAGGTCTTTCCGTCGAGCTACTAACGCAGAGAGTTGTACGGCCTTCAAGGCCTTCCTTAATTACGCCGAGATGTAAACAACTTTCATCGTTAAGGAAGGCCCGGAACACCTCAAGACGAGACCGCCCTAAGATCGTAATTTTCGCCATTAAGACGGGTGGTATACCGTTATACGGACGAAATTTCATCAAAACCGTTAGAGCCGTTCTCGAAGTAGATGCAACCCAGCCCGTTGGCACAGAGGTTGAAATTAAATTCAGCATTTTTGGATTATTATTTTCAATAATGAACCATTGGAATCGAGCATGAAAAAACAATGTTTAACCCCCCATCAAAATACGTTTACGTTTCAAGGTACGTAGAATCCGAAAATCGGATAAAAACGCTGCAAATTATTACACAAAGGTTTATTGTTTTGTACAGAATAACCTTCTGTTACAGATCACGGCTCTCCGTATAGATCCGTTCTTTACATATTATGTAGATCGCAGACCCTCCGTAGGTTAATACCTAACCCCGTACTCGTTACTAGGTAGGTACCTACCTAAATCACGAGTTGAATGCTGCTAAAATAATTCTTTCGATGACAAAGTAACTAAAATGGCAAACATAAAAGCAAATAACGAAGTTCTGAAGGAAAATTGTTGATGTGGAGTGAAAATCCCTGCACAACGGTTTATTATTTTGTATAGAATACCCTTCTGTTACAGATCACAGCTCTATGTATAGATAACCCGTCTATATAATATGATATGTACTATTCTATACATATTATGTAGATCGCAGACCCTCCGTAGGTTGGTACCTAACCCCGTACTCGTTACTAGGTACCTACCTAAATCTCGAGTTAAATGTTGCTAAAATAATTCTGCCGATGACAAACAGTACCTAACAAAAAGAAACACACATAATGAAGTTCTGAAAAGAAATTGTTGATGAGGAGTGAAAAAAGTTGCGAAAGTACCTACCAACAAACTCCAGCCCCTTCTACGTAGATGGTATAATGAACCGTTGTGTAATAATTTACCGTTGAGTAATGATTTACCGTAGTTATAATTTACCCATCAATAATACTTCAACGTTTGTTCAAGTTTCACTACCTACCAACAAACTCCAAAAGAGCCATCATTTTTCAAATTAAATAATATCACAGAACAACCAACTCGACTTCATACTCCGCCAATGTAATCAGGTGATCCCTAGCAATGATTCTATCTCCGCCAAATTTCCTATTGTGGGCGCGTCTCTGGTTACGAGATTTGGTTTGAATTGTATAAAATTTCATTCACACTGGAGTCGAAAATGCCTGTCGGTGCAAACTTCGGGGCCTTACTGTGAACGAACGGCTGGACGTACGATGCTCCGGATGGTCTCAAAAAACTCGCAAGTTCAAGAACTATTTAAAACCGTAAAAATATTCACGTAAAAAAATGGTATAGGCGTTTTGAAAATTTCAACCCCTATTTTGAACCCCTTAGAGATGACTGACAGTAACGTCGAGCTTCGAGGACCAACTAGACGCCGAACTGAACCTATAACCCGAATTTCATCAATTTTTTTTTCATGGTAACTAAGAAAAGTGGCCCGTACGGCGTACGGCGGACAGATAGAAATATTTTTATTGCAGTTTTGGATTCTACATACCTTGAAACGTAAACCATCAAATTTTGAGGGGGGGGGAAGAATTTTTTTTTTTCATGCTCGATTCCAATGGTTCATTATTGAAAATAATAAACCAAAAGTTGCAAACGTACCTACCTACCAATAAACTCTAGCCCCTCCTACCTACATAGATGTTATACTGAACCGTTGTGTAATAACTTGCCGTTGTGTAATAATTCAACATTGTGTAATAATTTACCCATCAATAACACATCAACGTTTTTTCAACATCCTTGATTAGAATCGAAATTTTTTTATTCCATTTTCGGATTCTACGTACCTTGAAACGGAAACCATCAAATTTTAAGGTGATGTGTTGTGGGTGGGGGGGGGGGGGGGGGGTGTTAAACTTTTTTTTTTCATGCTCGATTCCAAAGGTTCTTTATTGAAAATAACAAACCAAAATGATGGCTCCTTTGCATCTTGAACAATCGTTGACGTAATACTCCGCATATTATTAAACAACGGTTTATTATACTATCTACGCAGAAGGGGCATCTATACAGGTAAATAATACCCTAGGCCAAAATGATGGCTCCTTTGCAACTTGAACAATCGTTGACGTACCTAATACTCCGCATATTATTACACAACGGTTTATTATACTATTGTTATAGTTTTTATCGTTAGTCTAAATTCATACACCAATTCGAACACCGAACTGAACTTTTTATTCATAAACATCTAAACAACTAACATATGCAACGAAGGAACTCAAACAACTAGTGCAGTAACCTCACATCACTCCCCTTCTTCGGCCCCCTCTCGCAAATCCTGACTGTCCACGTGAAATGGCGCCAAGGTGTCAGCATGGACTACAGGAGCCTTCCCCTGGGGTGTCCTGATCCGAAGGACAACCGTTGACAAGGCTTTTAGCAGTTTGCAAGGTCCAATCCAAGGGGACTGGAGCTTTGGACACACGCCGAGCCGCCTCCGAGGTCGATAATGCCAAACAAGGTCGCCTGGCTGGAACTTGGGGACGCTGCTACGGATGTCATATCGCCTCTTTGTCTGGAGTGCCCCTTTCGTCAGCCGCTCTCGAACAGTCGCGTGCACCTTCTCCAGACTGATCCTCAACTGCGCCGCGTAGATTGTGACTGGCATCTTCTCCCCAGGTGCCTGCCTGACCTGCAGATG
Organism: Leptopterna dolabrata; assembly: GCA_954871275.1. Lineage (NCBI taxonomy): Eukaryota > Metazoa > Arthropoda > Insecta > Hemiptera > Miridae > Leptopterna > Leptopterna dolabrata. The sequence goes on from OX940983.1 coordinate 2,237,327, forward strand.
CACGGGCAACGTTAGCTCTCTCCCCAGATTGAGCTCGGCAGGGGAAAAGCCCGTCGTCGCATGTTCTGTGGCTCTGTAGGCTAACAGAACTATGGGCAACTGGAGGTCCCACTGTGTCTGGTCACCCTCAATTGCCTTGGCCAGCATCGCCCACAGAGTGCCGTTAAAGCGTTCTACAAGCCCATCGCTCTGCGGCCTCCCCGGCGTGGTATGTGTTTTATGAATCCGAAGCAGCTGCATAACCTCTCTGAATACCTCTGACTCAAAATTCCGACCTTGATCTGAATGCATCTCCAGGGGTCTGCCATAGCGGGAAATGACGCTGTCCACCAACCCCCTGGCCACCGACTCTGCCGTCATGTTTGGCATTGGGAATGCCTCCGGCCACTTGGTAAAATAGTCAACCACCACAGCTATGTACCTGTTACCTCTCGGTGTCAACGGTAGGGGTCCCAGGATGTCGATGGCGACCCGTTCAAATGGCACTCCAGTAGGGAGGATGAGGGACAGCAGTCGTTGTGTAATAATTTGCCTTTTGAGTTTGGCCCCTCAGCCAATTTAAATCTGTATATATACAATTTCATTCTTGTTGGAGAAAAATCGCCTCGTAGTCAAGGCGCACCGTGAATCTCCGCGCCACGCAAACCCACACATCTTACCTGCGCAGCGGGTCTTGCTCCCCCTATAGCTCGACCGAACCCCTCCCAGAGCCGGCGCACCTTTCATACGAGGTTGAATCACCAACCCCCCCCCCCCTCCCTCGCCCTCCTCACCTTACCACACCTGGGGGCGCTCCCCACATTCAATGGCAGAGGGACATTCCCAAACCACTACCCCCACCACCACCCAGACTTCAGGCTGTTCCACACCAGGTCCCTCCTCCTTCCATCATGACCGGGGGTACTATCTTGCTCCGGTCTGCTCACCTGAGGGTAGGGGGGGCACCGCCCTCCCCTCGGCAAAGATGCCTCCGTCGCTCTACCTTTGAAATGCGAGGGGGGGGGGGGGGGTTATGGTGTGCGAGCTCGCCGTTAGACAGCGTTTGAATGTCGCCTCAGACTTCCCTCCAAGCTGGTTCTGTGCGCCAGGGTTCTCGAGGGTGGCGAGAGGCCCGCTTCGAAAGTGAAAGTTGTTTTGCCGAGACAGGACCTTCCAAACTCTGCGGCTCTCCGCTCCCGTCCCCCTCCCCCCGCCACTTCCAAATAATCCATTGATTCCAATTTTCACCCGCTAGAAATTTCAATATCAGAAGGGACTTGAATAGCGCACAATTAATTCTGTACTTGCGTGGGAGTCGCTCGTGCATTGAGCAGAAATCACTCTCAGCTGGCCCCACACCCACATGAACTTAGAGGGAATACGATTAAAATTCAACCGTATTTACCCGAAATTCATGTGAATATAAACATAGGGAATACGATAAAATTCGTATGTTTCGAGGGAATACGATAAAATTCGATCATATTTACACAAAATTCGTGTGAATATGAACATTTCCCTAGATTATAACGTGAAATTCGAATGAATACCACGATGCATCTACCATATTCACTGGAATGCCATTATATTTTTTACAATGCTTACACGAAATATCACGTAAATATAAACATATTCCCACCACACCCACATGAACATAGAGGGAATACGATTAAAATTCAACCGTATTTACACGAAATTCATGTGAATATAAACATATTCCTACCACACTCACATGAACTTCGAGGAAATACGATAAACTTCGAGCATATTTACACAAAATTCGTGTGAATATGATCATTTTCCTAAGATTTAACGTGAAATTCGAGTGAATACCACGATACATCTACCATCAAGACATTTCGATGCACGTCATACCAGATGCACGCCGCCTCCAGCACCCAACCGACGGCTCAGGTCACCATGGGTAGCACCTACACCACCGTAAAATTCGACATTATTTACACTAAATTCGTGCGAATATGAACATTTTTCCTAAGATTTAACGTGAAATACGAGTGAATACCATGATACAGCTACCATATTCACGACGTGAATCTCTCGATTCGATCTCGATCGATCTCTCGTTCGTCGTCGTATCCAAGCCCCTTGACCATGAAATGTGAATCGTGTCCCGAGAGGTTATGTATTAGGCCTGGTAGAAACTTCGAGTTCTGACACCTCAGGTTGCAGCTATTATGTGCTGGACTCCTGTATTTACCAGTAATGTGACAGTGATCACGCCGAACATAGTTTGTTCTGCGTGTAATTTAGAATTGAATGTAAATGATCTTATACAGGGGGGCGTGGTGATCCATTTGGTACGCGAACCTACGTGTCCGTTTATTGAGATCACACCGAACAAAGTGGGAAACGGCGTGCTGGTCAGGACGCCTCCTCACGATCTTGACAACGGTGCCGATGCTTGAGGCTGTAGGTTGAAGTTGGCTGCGAGGGTGGGTTAGCCCCCCAGGGTAAGGAGGCGTCCTGATGATGATCCTGAGAACGGGTTGCGATGATGGAATGATGAGTAGGGATGTGTAAGATCCGTTCAATTCCGGGAGTTAATTCCCACCAGTTCACTCTTTTCTGGGATCAGTTCTTTGGGATCCGTTCACCGTTCTTCAGTTCTTCACTCTCAAGTTTGACCCTCCAAAGCCCGTTCAGGTAGAATCCGCCAAGATTTCTACCACCCCCCCCCCCCCCCACCACACTACCGGTGAAGGGAGGGTGGTGTGAACGTTAAGGGGCGTAGGGAGGGGTGATGTGAACGGTAAGGGGTGTAGGGAGGGGTGAAGAGAACGTGAAGAGTGAAGAAGGGAAGGGAAGGAGTTGAACTTGATTCTGTTATTCCGTGAAGTTGATGAACTGGTCAGTCAACTCTCAGCTCAAGGGATAAGGGAAGGGGTGAAAGAACGGTAAGGGTTGAAGGGAAGGGCAGAAAGAGAGGAGCGGCGAGGGGAAGGGTAAAGGAGTTGAGAACGGCTGGAGACAAGGAGAACGGAGAAGGAGTGGGATCGGATGAAGGTACGAGGAGTGAGGACGTCACAAGAGGGAGTTCATGAACTGGTGAACGGCAACTCTTTGGGAACCCGTTCAGTTGGGATACGTTCAACTGAAAGATCCGTTCAGTTCGGATCCGTTCAGTGCTGAACGCCACATCCCTAATGATGAGGCTGACAGTTGGCTATATCCGGGGTCGGGAGGCGTTCCGAAGTTCGGGGTAATTATATTAATTCTGACAGTATAGAATCGTGGGAAAAAGTTTTCATTATGGAAAAATGAAACTTAAATTAAATTGTGTGTGAGCAACGCCTACAATTTTCCACAAGCACGTTTGCTTTCGATTTGCGGAGGGAGTCGGATGTAAGTGCTCCCCTTTAGAGGCAAATTTTTATTAATTCTTAAACGCAACCCTTCAATATGATCCAAAGTCCACCCACTCTTTTTCAATTGACTCTCTTCCATTTTTTTTCAGTGTTTCACTAAATTTATTAACAACATCATCGAGATTTGTATCAGCTTGTATTGCTTTGTTTCTGGTTTTGAACGCTTTGTCTTGTAACTCACCTACCATATTTTTAAACGTACACTCCACAAGTACATTGACCTTAATCGATGTAAAGTCATTTAAGGCGTCTCTTATTTTAGCCGTTATGACATCTTTCACTTTTAACAGGAATGTTGGTAAATCTACGGGAGAATCATTTCGAATAAACCAAGATTGCAATCGATTTTTAAAAGCTGTTTCATGGCCATAAGTCATTGTCCAATTTTCTCCATTATTGCCTGCTTCTTCGGTTCCCAGAGTCTAATTTTTTTTTTTTTTGACTGGAAGTTGATCTCCGCATTTATTTTCATGTCTTTCAAAATTTGCCCGTTGTTGGAGTAAAAACACTTTTCCACAACACCTACACTGTAGATTGTCATGGTAATCCTGAATAATATGCCTCGAGTAGAGGACGGCCGGGGAATTACTTCCAAACACTTTCCACAAACGATTTTCAGACTTAGCTGGTCGGACTAGGAGAATGGGAGAACAGGAGCGAGGAGGAGCCACGATCTCGCGGGGGGGGGGGGCCCAGCTGCAGGGACCCCCTCCAGTTCGCCCCAGGTCTTGGTGTGGCAGTGGGAGGCCCGCTGGGGCTCCGCGAGATCGCGGCTCCTCCTCGCTCCTGTTCTCCCATTCTCGTAGTCCGGCCAGCTAAGTCTGAAAATTCAAATGCTTCTCCCCCACTTTCCCATATCTGCGGGTATGGTCTCTCCGATTTAATCCCGCCGCCACGGGCGCCGCCGACGCCGCTAGGTAGGAATACACGAACAACGGGGGTGGGTGCATGATGCCGCGGGAGTGGTCTGTCATAACCGCGACCTGTCACCTGTCACTTTTGATGGGAGGGCATCTTATACGTAAAAATTTTTGTAAAAAATATATTAATCAACGAAACAGTCGCGATTTTAGCGTTTTTACCAATGTTTGGCGCATAAAAACTCAAATTATACCCCTCCTATGGTGGGCAGGGGCTTTGTGACGTCATAAAACACCTCCATACCCTACTAAAAATTTTTTGTAAAAAAGCATATTTATCAACAAAACAGTCGCGATTTAGCGTTTCTAAAAAAATTTTGTAAAAAGTATATTTAATCAACGAAACAGTTGCGATTTAGCGTTTTTTTTAAACTAATGATTGAAATCTCAAATTAGACCCCTCCCATGGCGAGCAGGGGCTTTGTGACGTCATGCCCCTCATCACTACTGGTGCATGGAACTTTCCAAATTTTCGTCGCGATCTCTCATCTCATCCTGTCCGCACATGCGTACGTATTGGATGTCGATTACAAAATACACCCCTTAGGGCCGGTTTCACCAACACGGATTATCCAGAGTTCAATCTCGGCTGAGGTTTAAGCCATCGATTCTGAGAAAAGACAGTTTCACGAACGCCTAATCTGGGAATAACTCGCGCCAACGGCGCATTAAGTTAATACCTCGTTTCAGGTGGTTTAAACCTCTGATCTATGGTTGATCTCCGATTCTCCGCCAGGCCATCGCCATTTTGAAATCTATTCTATCTGTGTTTTTCATACTTATCAACTTGCATCAACATTTAGTGCAATGAATCGTTTCAATGAAGTGTTTGAGTCATCCTTGGATGAATATTTCAATGAACTTCTGGAAGTGGCCATGCCCAGACGGCAATAATTCGCGAAAGGGTCGAGCATTTCCGCAAGTGGGATGACGGCGATTTTTTCGCGAGGTTCCGCCTTCCCAAGGAAGGGATGAGCTTCGTGCTCGATGCAATAGAAAGCCTAGTTTTCGAAAGAGAATGGTGAGTCCAACCAAAAATGTGTAATAAATATAATTTTACACCAAACCAGGTAGGCAACAACGTCGGACCCATCATTATTTATTTCTTCGAGTAGGTAAACAAAACTTCATAGTACGTGGTAGGTACTTGCAGACTGCGCTAATAAGTACATGTATAATAACTTCTTCTGCATACTGCGAATTATTGTAAAAAAGTAGATACCTTTTATAAAAGAGCCTAGGTAGGCTATCTATAATTTATTACAAGAGCTGTCTCGAAAGATGTAGGATGATCTTTTGTAGTATGGTAATGTCGAGTAAAAGTTCTCAGAATGACAGAGGCAAAACGGCATAAGTGAGAAAAATCGCAAAACTTCCGCACCTGGTTACTATTATACAGTTTAATGTCTCCACATCAGTGGATGGCTGACAAAACGTAAGTATCCATAGAAGAAATATCACAGATCCAGCACTCATGGATGAGCATCTCTCCTCCATGTCATCTGTAATACGGGATTTGTGTTTCTGGGGATAGCAATGCTGATGCAAACTGAACAATCTCGGCTTAAACCCAAGTTCGGCTAAACCGCAGATCAAAAACGTTGGTGAAACCGTCGAAGCTCTGAACCACAGATCAAATTTGAATCCAGGATTTATTGATACCAGGTTTAAGCTGTGTTGGTGAAACCGGCCCTTAAAGTGACAAAAGAGGAATTACCTGATCACCGTGATCTCCTTCTCATAAACGGCGATTTGGGTGTACACCATTACGTTTATTATCAAGCATTTTGAAAAATTGGTTGCAAGACAGCTCACAAGTGCCAAAATAGTCGTCTGTAAAAGGTGTTTTACAATATTCGATGATCAATGTGGTAAAACAAAGGGGAAAAATTAGCCGAACATCGTGAATACTACATGGAGAACAAGGCGGTTCGAATTGAAATGCCTACTAAAAACCCATATATTGAGTTCGAACACCCTGAACACGTGTGATCACACGTGAATATATGGTAGATGTGTCATGGTATTCACTCGAATTTCACGTTAAATCTTAGGAAAATGTTCACATTCACACGAATTTTGTGTAAATATGGTCGAATTTTTTATCGTATTGCCTCGAAGTTCATGTGAGCGTTGTAGGAATATGTTTATATTCACACGAATTTCGTGTAAATACGGTTGAATTTTAATCGTATTCCCTCTAAGTTCATGTGGGTGTGGTAGGAATATGTTTATATTTACGTGATATTTCTTGTAAGCATTGTAAAAATATAATGGCATTCCAGTGAATATGGTAGATGTGCCATGGTATTCACTCGAATTTCACGTTAAATCTTAGGAAAATGTTCATATTCACACGAATTTTGTGTAAATACTACTACACGGTTTTTTCGTATAGAAATGGTACCATAGTTTGTGCTGCGTGTAATTTAGAATTGAATGTAAATTATCTTATACAGGGGGGGCGTGGTGATCCATTTGGTACGCGAACCTACGTGTCCTTTTATTGATCAATGTCGGACATTCACGTTACATGATTTTCCATTTAATCGGTATTTGAACGCCGTCATACACGAATACGCTGAGGGGTCCCATACAACCAGCGTGTGTTGAACATACCAATTGTTGTACTCAATTAACCTGTAAAATTTGTATGAGTAGGTAATACAATTGAAATTTTAGTTATATCGTGGTGCTTCCACGTAAGTACTTAGGTACGTGCGGTGTAGACATGGTAGTAGTTGCATCGATTTTTGACCAATATGCACGCGTTTATTTGGTCTTTTATGTAGCGTATTGATCCCATAAACGAAATAGATATAAGAATCATGGCTCGTTAGCCTTACGATTGTGCTATAAACACCTAGATTATATGGGTTATTAGTAACCTAGGATAAGAAAAGGATGAAGTGGTTACCTATCGACTGCGTCCGGTGATTGCCATATTACACGTGTACGTTTACGTTTCGTCGCATGCACATGGGGTCCTAGTAACTACGTTGTGTATGTTAGTGGTTTACATGTGTTTTTACACGTGTGCACACACGCGTACGCACGGGTGTAGTCAACGGTGGCGATCCATTTGGCACTCGGAACCTGCGTGTGCTTTTATTGACCAATGACACAGGTCGTCAGGTGTAGCCGGCTGTGGTCGATGGCAGCTGGAGGCGACCGGTGCCTGAGGGGGGGTGTAAGGTCCTCACACACTAGGCGGGAACAGGACAGGAACAGGACGGGAAACAACCGTGGGACTCGGGTCGTATTTTTTCGCTTCTGTGTATTTGAACGGAGATAAGCATACTAGGTGGGACGCGGCGGTCACGGCATGGGGCAGGAACAGGACGGGTTGCGGCGCGATCGCTCTCAAAGCGAAAAACGCTGCAAAGTCCTTGTCACATGGGTTTATTATTCTATTGGACATACCTACAGAAAGGTTGGCTGTTCATTAATTGTTTCTTTCATGCGTAATAATCGAAATAGCTACTTCTGATTGTTTCCATTAATTTTGGCCCCCAAAACACAAATTAGGTACGCTCTTTTTTTTCTTTTTTTTTTTTAACTATCTTTGATCATTGGTAGTGCCATTTAATCGTCCTGAACCACGTCTTGACACTTTTTCCAGAGTTATTATACAAACTGATGGTGATTTCAGACGATTTCCCAGGTTTTTCGCTCATAAAAAATCAATTCTGGGAGCTGAACATTTGGTAGAACTCAATTTTCCACTCTTCGGTCAAAATCGACTTCATATTCGGTCTTCTCGTCCCCAAAAACATAGAAAACGATATCTCAGAAGCTCATGTTACCAATATGTTGCTAAAACGTAAAAAGTACCTATTTTTACACACATTTTCACTCATAACACCCCTGGGTATATTCCGATCGGGCTGAAAAGTTTCGGGACACAACTAGGGCCCAAATGGAGCATGTGTGCGAAAGAACGATTTTTTTAGACCGAAAATGAAGCCTGTACACGTGATACGGCGTACGGCGGACGGCGTACGGCGGACGGACATTGCATTTTTGGAATCTATGCACCTTGAAACGTAAAAGAAAAAATTTTGAGGGGGTGTTATAAAAATTTTTTGCTGAGCGAATACATAGGTGTATTATTCACAGAATAATAAACCAAAACGGCGTTTCCTGGCACGGGACGTTCTCCCTCCACCGCCCAAATTTTCTCCACGTTCACGCCCGCCTCCCCCCACGCCCGCCTTCCCTTGTGCATAGTAAATTTCTCATTGAAAACTATCATTATTTGCTCATTTGCTGTGATATTAAGAAAAAAGAAATATGACGAGGGGTTGGTAGGTATCTCATCTTCATTCAAAATTCACTCATGATCATGCTGCATGACTGGAACTTTTTCGATTGGTACCTATACATATTTTAGGCGTCAAAATGTTCAGTGCATCAATGTCAAAGTTTCAAGCGCGTCATGCTAAAGAGCGATCAAAAAATGTCACCTCAATGTGAGAGCCAGTCTTTCTCGTAGACTAATTGATTTCCGGAAACTGGTATCCATCTTCGTAATATGTGGCTCCACCATACCCAACAGCTCTTCAAATTTTTCATAGTTCATTCGGTAGTAGGTCAAAAATTTATGAGCATCGTTTTTGAGGTCCTCAAAAATCGTACTGAACTCTCCAAGTTCATCTCGCTTCTTATGATGGTCATGAACCCACAACCTTTTATTAGGTTCGGTGAGCATGTTACACGTGATGTAAATGATATTATACAAGGGTGGGTGTAGTCACCGGTGGCGATCCATTTGGCACTCGGAACCTTCGTGTGCTTTTACTGGGCAATGACACAAGTCGTCGGGTGTAGCCGGCGGTGGCCGATGACAGCTGGAGGCGACCGGTGCCTGAGGGGGGTGTAAGTGATCGAGGACGGATGGTGATGAGGTATGTTATATCCGCAAACGATTATATTTGTGTACTTAACTGGGTGTGATGGGTACCTACTTACCTAGGGCTGGGTGCGTCTAGGTATATGTACGTCTAGGAAGTGGTTTTGATAATATATCATACATCGAAATGTGATCCATGGTTGGTATGGGCACCCGTATGCGACGCCACCGGGGGGGGGGGGGGGGGGGGGGGGGGGGTTAGAGGCGAACGCCGCCGGATGGGAGCTCCCTGTCAGGTATGGTAGTTTGAGAATGAGGGATGGTTAGGCAAAACGTCCTGCTGGGTGGGATCTGGGTAGTTTTCAGATATATTGTTAATTGTTCTCGAGTTAGTTTTGAGCTTAATGCGTCTAAAACTATAGGGCGAAAATCGTTCTGTATCAATGAATTTAAGGGGTACCATTCTACAGTCTACAAGTTTCTCACCACTACCCATTCGCTTTTGTGATTGTAATGAATTTTTTCCTCGCTATTCGCTAATTAAGCTGATATTACCCGGTATTCATATTACTCGAATTTTAAATTGTTATTCAGGAGGGGCTGAGACATTTTTGGGGCAGCTTGCTACTAGGCCCAAAGCTGGGTGCCTACGAAGGGAGATCACGGAAAATAATCAACGTGGGCGAAAAGGTTGATCTTCACCTAGAGACCTCGACGAGGCGGGGTTTGGGGGAACTTTCGCTTTCACTTTCGATCGGACCTCTCGCCACCGCTGAGCCAAAGCCCCGGCCGCCGTAAAAAGTCTGACCTAATATTTTCGAAAAAACTGACGCTAAAGGAAGACGTCACCGCTAAAGGAAGACGTCACCGCATGTAAATTCTTTCAACCGAACTCTTAAGACAGTCTGTACGTTTTGCACTCCTCAAGGGACGAGTGGAATTCCATTTAAAAACGAGAGCCTTTTGCAAAAACGTCATGAACCCTCGCGCTCAGAACCAGCTCGGAGGGGAGTCAGAGGCGGCATTCAAACGCTACCTGTCCGCGACTGGGAGAGACTACACTCAACCCGGTAGGGTGGGTAGAAACGACTGGTAGGACGTCGGACTGTGCTTGGGAGCGGAGCAAGTGGGATGGGCGTGGTATAAAAGGGTCGGGGGGGGGGGGTGGTCCCGAGGCGCGCCGGCTCTGGGAGGGGTTCAGTCGAGCTATAGGGGGAGCAAGACCCGCTGCGCAGGTAAGATGTGTGGGTTTGCGTGGCGAGGAGATTCACGGTGCGCCTTGACTACGAGGCGATTTTTCTCCAACAAGAATGAAATTGTATATATACAGATTTAAATTGACTGAGGGGCCAAACTCAAAAGGCAAATTATTACACAACGACTGCTGTCCCTCATCCTCCCTACTTACTCCTGAGGTGAGGGTCTGTAATGGGGCTTTCTTCTTGGGTCCCCCTCCGCTCCTTTGCCCACACTGCTGACATGACTTGCAATACATTTTTACATCTTTGACCAACCCAGACCAGGAGAACCCCGAACAAACCGCACATAATGTCCTTCGCCGTCCGAAGTGGCCAAGCCCGTGTGCGGACTCCAGGACTTCCTTGCGCCTGGCCAGTGGAGCCAGAATTTGGCTTACCCGTTTCTTGCCCGACTCGTCTTCCCATTGCCTAGTCAGTACCCCATCCACCAGGCATAGGCTGTCCATCATCGCTAAAAGTGCCTTCACAGTAGAACTCAAACAGGCAGGTCGCTCCCCCATTTCCACCCACTTGTTGTCCACCGACTTTGGGTCCAATGTCGGAGTCTTGCAACTGTGCCTCCCTCCACGCCTCTGCCGACGTCTGTATCCGTGTTCTGCCAATCAGCGAAGCAGCCTCCTGCTTCTCTTCCTGCCCACGGCAATATTTGCAGTCAGTCTCTAAGCAAGGTCGGCGAGACATGGCATCCGCATTTCCATGCTGAGCCCCTGGGCGGTACTCAACTTCCAAGTTGTACTGGGATAGAAATTGTAGCCACCTGGCTAATTGTCCGTCTATATCCCGAAAGTTGCGCAACCACTGTAGAGAAGCATGGTTGGTCCTCACCAGGACCTTCTCTCCGCTGTCTAGCCCATAGGACCTGAAGTGTTGCAGCGCCTTTATCAGGCTCAGTAGTTCCTTGCGCGTTCCACAGTAATTGCGCTCCTGTCGGGACAGGCATTTACTGAAGTAGGCAAGGACCCTTTCCTCCCCATCTTGCCTTTGTGACAAGACGGCTCCTACAGCACGGTCACTTGCGTCAGTGTCAACCACAAACATACCTCCTGGAACCGGATGCCCCAATATAGGTGGCTGTGTGAGTGCCCTCTTAACAGCATCAAAAATGCTGCTTGACAGTCTTCGGACCAGACAAACTCCCTGGTGCTGTCCTGCAGTGCATATAAGGGACTCATCTGTGCGGCAAAATCTTTTACAAACCTCCGATTATATGAGCACATGGCCACAAACGTCCGCAGCTCCTTAACGGTCTTTGGCACAGGCCACTGGAGCACCTTGACGGCCTTCATCGGATCCACTGCTAGCCCTTCCCCCGATATCACATACCCTAGGTATGTCACCTGTCTCGAAAAAAGGCGGCACTTCTTTGGGTTCAGCTTCACCCCAGCTGTCCTTAAAACTTGAAGCACCCTTCGCAGCCACTGTAAATGGTCCTCAACATTGGGGTTATCGATCAGCACATCATCCAAATACACTTTCGTTCCTCCAGCCCGCACCTCCTCGTGTAAGATCCTCCCCATTACTCGCTGAAACGTGGCTGGTGCATTACATAACCCAAAAGGCATGGTAGTGAACTGCCACAGTCCCCGTGGAGTGCAGAAAGCTGTCTTCTCATTGTCTCCCGGTTCCATCGGCACCTGCCAATACCCGCTCTGTAAATCAAGGGTAGAAAACCATGAGCTGCCAGCAAGGTCCCCAATCAACTCCTCTATCTTAGGCAGGGGGAACGAATCCTTTTTGGTCACGTCGTTCAACCGTCGGAAGTCCACACAAAACCTATTCGACCCATCCTTCTTTGGCACTAAGACAATCGGGCTTGCCCAGGGACTACCAGAGGCTTCAATGACCCCCGTGCTCTCCATCTCTGCAATCAGCTTCTCCACTTCAACTAACCGGTGGGGCGGGATTCTCCTGGGTGCTTGCCGGATGGGTTGGTTGTCCCCCACGTCAATTCGATGTGTACACCCTTCAATCTTCCCCAATTCTTTTCCCGACCTGGCAAAAACATCGCTGTAGTCCACCAATAGTTCCTTCACCATCCATTGTTGTCCCGCATCTAGGTGACCCTTAGCATCCTCAAAGAGTTTGAACAGGTGGGTAGGTAGGTCTCCCGGCTCCTCGGTTTCCTCCCCTCTTGCTGGCCCTATGTCAAACGGGGTGAGCTGGTCCGGGTCATCCCCTTCATCGTCCAGTTCCACAACTCTGCAGGGATCTTCAGGTATTCCATCAACCCGCTTCCCCTCCACAGCCAGCCAATTGCCAGCAGGGTTGATCAGGCACCTATGGTTGGCCAGGAAGTCCATGCCCAGGATACACTCCTCCTGTATGTCTGCCACCAGTACCATCTGCTTGCGGGTCTTCCCATCCCCCAAATCAAGCTGAATGTCTGCCAGGCCTCTAGTGGGTATGACATCCCCTGACACCGACCGTATTCTGGACCCCCCACTATTTACCAGTGGTACCTTTAGCCTGTAAACCAGTTTGTCCTTGACAATTGTACGGGTAGCTCCTGTGTCCAATCCCATTAACCTTTCCCAACAGAACCAGTGATCCAACTGAAGCTCTGTAGATAACACATTCCCCTGGGCTGGTGTCGTCGGTCCGAGGACAAGGGGACTCGTCTCCTGAGATCGGTTTGTCCCCATTCATTCCGACCTCCGTTCGTTTTCCGAATGTGCGTGAGTGCCTGGTGGCTGATCCTTCCGTGCTGGAACATGAGCACTCATGGGCCGAGGTTGGGGGCAATGTCTTGCAAAATGCCCTAGTCCAGCACAAGGCCAACAAGTAATGGGCCGCCCAGATGGTCTCTCCTGACGCTGCTCCCTTGCCAGTCCCCTGTACCGGCTATCCTCTTGAACACGCAAAATGGGACTGGTGGTCTGGCCCTCAGTCTCATCCAACACTGAGAGCTCGTCACGCACTGCTAGCCGACAAGTCCCAGTGAGGGGCACCTGCAGGACGGCTTCCAATCTTCTAGCCACATCGAGTGCTTCATCCATCAGTTTTGGCCCAGCTGTCAACACCTTCTCGCGTAGGGAGAGGTCCCTCAGGCCTTTCACGAATAGGTGTACAACCATGAGCTCTGTCCCTTTTGATATTTCTGGTAGGGCCCGGCGGGCTAACTTTCTCATGGCCTGGTGGTAGGTGGCAACATCCTCTTTAGGTAGCTGGCATCGGGTCATCAACAGGGTCATGAATTTTTGCTCCTGGTTCCTATGGCCAAACCTCGTCTCCAGAGCACTTTTCAGGGACCCATATGAAAACGGCGTCCCAACCTCAGCCAATACGTCCCTGGCGGCGTCTGTCAATGACGAGGCTAAAGCTACCGCTTTGGTATCCTCATCCCAGCCGTTTTGCCCCGCGATCAGCTCGAACTGTAGGCAGTAAGACTCCCACTCTTCCAACCCCCAAACTTAGTAGGCTTGAGTGTGAGCCCCTGCGGCTCAGGCACCTTGTGTCCACCAACCAACAGAACCGGCTCCAACATGGTCCTTACTGCTTCCATTTGGCTTTGCAGTAACTGTTCCACACCCCCCAAATGCTGCTGCAACAGAAGGCGTGTGTCCCCTAAAAATGCACTCCTCTCGTCAGTCCACAGGTCTATCAATTCCTGCTCGTTGATCCGCGCACTGTGTGGGAGTTGCGGCATTTGGGTAGTATTTGTGCCCTCCAGCTCGCCTACGGCGTCGTTGGACTGCAACTCATTGTCTTCCACCGCTCCCTCCGCCAAATCAGCAGGTGATCGCCTGGTTGACCGGGTGTTCATCGCTACTATGGATTATCTACAGATTATCCCACCGCTGCCACCAATTGTTATAGTTTTTATCGTTAGTCTAAATTCATACACCAATTCGAACACCGAACTGAACTTTTTATTCATAAACATCTAAACAACTAACATATGCAACGAAGGAACTCAAACAACTAGTGCAGTAACCTCACACTATCTATACATCTATACAGGTAAATAATACCCTAGGCTTCGTGAACTACTACAAATAATTAATTAATTAATGGATCCCGCGCATTTGTAGGAAACATTAATTCCCGGGCCGGCTCCAATACTCCATTTGGGGCTTTCCTGGGGGGGAGCTCCAGAGTATTGACACAGAAAGCAGTGATCTACGCAGAAGGGGCTTCTATCATGTGAATAACATACCGTTGTGTAATAAATTGAAGCGTTTTATGTTTAGAGAAACATATGCATGGGTATAATTTCTATCAAGTTCTGTAACGAGGGGCCAAACAACTATACTTACCTCGTTTGAAGCGTTTTATGTTTAGAGAAACATATGCATGGGTATAATTTGATATTATGCTCTGTAACGAGGGGCCAAACGGCTATACTTACCTCGTTTGGTGTGTTATTAAGGCTCTGGTTTTGGTTTATTATTTTCAATAATGAACCATTGGAATCGAGCATGAAAAAAAAAATTCTTACCCCCCCTCAAAATTTGATGGTTTACGTTTCAGGGTATGTAGAATCCAAAACTGCAATAAAAATATTTCTGTCTGTCCGCCGTACGCCGTACGCCATACGCCGTACGGGCCACTTATCTTAGTTACCATGAAAAAAAATTGATGAAATTCGGGTTATAGGTTCCGTTTGGCGTCTAGTTGGTCCTCGAAGCTCGACGTTACTGTGAGTCATCTCTAAGGGGTTCAAAATAGGGGTTGAAATTTTCAAAACGCCTATACCATTTTTTTACGTAAATATTTTTACGGTTTTAAATAGTTCTTGAACTTGCGAGTTTTTTAAGACCATCCGGAGCATCGTACGTCCAGCCGTTCGTTCACAGTAAGGCCCCGAAGTTTGCACCGACAGGCATTTTCGACTCCAGTGTGAATGAAATTGTATACAATCCTAACCAAATCACGTAACCAGAGACGCGCCCACAATAGGAATTTGTGAATACGGCCAATCATTGGTAGGGATCACCTGATTATATTGGCGGAGTATGAAGTCGAGTTGGTTGTTCTGTGATATTATTTAA
Source organism: Leptopterna dolabrata (assembly GCA_954871275.1). Classification (NCBI taxonomy): domain Eukaryota; kingdom Metazoa; phylum Arthropoda; class Insecta; order Hemiptera; family Miridae; genus Leptopterna; species Leptopterna dolabrata. Next base: position 2,252,714 of record OX940983.1, read on the forward strand.
TTTGAAAAATGATGGCTCTTTTGGAGTTTGTTGGTAGGTAGTGAAACTTGAACAAACGTTGAAGTATTATTGATGGGTAAATTATTACTACGGTAAATTATTACTCAACGGTAAATTATTACACAACGGTTCATTATACCATCTACGTAGAAGGGGCTGGAGTTTGTTGGTAGGTACTTTTGCAACTTTTTTCACTCCTCATCAACAATTTCTTTTCAGAACTTCATTATGTGTGTTTCTTTTTGTTAGGTACTGTTTGTCATCGGCAGAATTATTTTAGCAACATTTAACTCGTGATTTAGGTAGGTACCTAGTAACGAGTACGGGGTTAGGTACTAACCTGCGGAGGGTCTGCGATCTACATAATATGTATATAATAGAATAGTACATATTATATTATATAGACGGGTTATCTATACATAGAGCTGTGATATGTAACAGAAGGGTATTCTATACAAAATAATAAACCGTTGTGCAGGGATTTGCAGCGTTTTTTTTTTTCTCTAACGTTAATTTTGGCGGTTTTGGACTCACAAAACCTGATATTTAACCCGTGAATTTGATGAGACTTAATTTTAACTATCATAATGGCCCGTTGTTCATGGCCGAAGCAACCATTCGTTATGGTTTATTGTAAACTTGTATTAGTTTATGGTTGTATTCAACTCTGAACCTAGTCGAAAATAGGTTTGGTTGGTACTAGGTAATAGGTAACATTCTTCAAATTATTACACAACGGTTTATTATTTACCTGTACAGAAGCCCTTTCTGCGTACAGCACTGTTTTCTTTGGTCAGTAACACCCCCCCCCCCCCCCCCCCCCTCCGAGGAAAGCCCTAAATGTAGTACTGAAGGAACCCCGGGAATTACAGTTTCATACATGCGCGGAATTCAATAATTAGGTCAATAATAAGTTACTTGTTGTTATTCATGAAGCATAACTGTCATGGTATCCTCCCAGAACCACTCCTTGTGAACTTAAGATCTCGCCAAATATACACAGAAGTGGGGACGGAAGACTCAGGGGAACCCAGTGGGGATCCCCACCATCCTCCACTAGCTGGAGGATGGAGGGAGATAGCCCTCAGGGCTATATACGAGTATACTCGCCTCCTTCGCCTTTCTAACCTTCTACGCTCTCCTTAAGCCGCTGACTTATCTCTCTCTCCTCACTCTCTTCTCACACCTAAAATATACTGGGCATGGTGGTAGTTTGCCTATAACCAAACCAGGCAGCGCTCCCTAAAAGATATTGGGCATGGTGGTAGTTCGCCTATAACCAAACCAAGCACTCTTCCAAAAAGATCCTGGCCATGGTGATGGTCAGCCCATAACCAAACCAGGCACGCTCCCGAAAAGATTCTGGGCATGAAGGTGGTCCGCCTATAACCAGACCAGACATGCATCCAAAAAGATCCCGGGGCATGGTGGTAGTACACCTATAACCAAACCCTCCCTCAACGCCTCTCTTAGTGGATGTGCGTCCTTTATACATTCACTACAATAACGTTTCTTCAAGCTTTATAAATGCCTATCAACAAATTCGAAAAGATCCACTACCATTTTTCAAATGAAATGATATCACAGAACAACCAATTGGACTTCATACAGCCATCCCTGATTCATCATCAGGTGCTCCCTAGGGATGATATCTGGGCCGGATTTATAACGGTTGATTCACGATCGTGTTGACGAAGCTTTTCGGTACAAACGAACGGCTGGTCATACAATGCTCCGGGTGGTCTCAAAAAATTCTTCAGTTTGAGATCAATTTTGAAGCGAAAAAAAAAATACCCTTCTTTGATGGTTTCCAGGTACGTGGAATCCAAAAATGGAATTGAAAAAATAAAAAAATAAAATAAAAATTCTGTCCGTACGCCGTACTTTGCATCTCTCTTAGTTACCATGAACCAATGACATCTCGTTTGTAGGTCCCGCTTGGGGAGTAGCTGGGCCCTCGAAACACGGGGTAGAAACCTGCAGAACGCCGTAGCTCTCAAAAACCTTCATACGAAGGGTCTGGTTTTTTTCGCTTCTAAATTGATCTCGAACTAAAGAATTTTTTGATACCACCCGGAGCATTGTACACGACCAGCCGTTCGTTTGTACCGAAAAGCTTCGTCAACACGATCGTGAATCTGGGCCGGATTTATACGGTTTATCATCTCTAGGGAGCACCTGATTAGTACCTGGAAACCATCAAATTTTGATGGCGCTGGAGGGGGTTTAAATTTAATTTTCCTGCTCGATTCCAAAGGTTCATTATAGAAAATGATGAACCACAATTATAACATCCGCAGGTTTAAGAAAAATGGAAGCTATTTCAGCTATTTAAATGTGACACGTTCGGAACTAGCGCAAAATTCAAGGTTGGCCGCAAGGTTGGCTAATCGTATAAATTTTTGCCCACTTCAAGTTCCTGGCACGATTCTGTTTTACGTGGGTTCGGGCGAAGACGTAAATAAATTCACAATTGAAATAGGAACGCAAGACAACTATAATTTTGATGACTGGTAAGGACTAGGAGAATGAAACAATGGCGACCGCCAGGAGCACCATGAGCGACCATTGTACAAAAAGCAATGCCATAGAGGTTTAGGTACACTTGTGTATAATATATATTTAATTAAATATTTAAATATTTTAAGTGTATAGTAATTTTACATTTAATACTAAAATTACTGTACTCATAACAGATTCCTGAAAAGGTGAGTTTTCTGAGGGAGGAAAATACCGAGGTCGATTTCCTTTTACTGTTGGCACACGAGTAGAGGGAAACTCGCGGTAATGTATGTGCGAATGAAAAGTGGTTGACTCACCAATAAGAGTGTGAGAGTTTGTGTGGGGGGGGTGGGGGGGGTACCCGGCCGCTCATTCCTATACAACCCCCCCTTTACTCCCTTAAACCCCCCCCCCTCTCCATACCTATGCAAGTCACATTCGAATCAGACAGGTGGAAATGCTGAGGAATTTATCGCTCTTAAAGGTTTTCTCCTGTTTCACAGCCCCCACCCGTCTCTCATCACGGTATCAGGTGCTTCAAATAAATCCTTCGTTGAAAAAGAAAACAAACCGCCTTGACTGAACGTTCTTTCAATATCCTCGGCTCCATAGAAGGGTTTGCATTTCCATTTGTTGGTTCAAAAGGAGTCCTCGAGGCCTCCACCAAGCGGTGCTTTCAATTACTTGAACTTAAAAACGCTGCAAAGTCCTTGTCACATGGGTTTGTTATTCTATTGGACATACCTACAGAAATGCTGGCTGTTAATTTATTGCTTCTTTCATGTGCAATAATTGAAATAGCTATTTCTGATGGTTTCCACCATTTTTGGCCCCTAAATACGAATTAGGTACTCTTATTTTTTTTTCCCACTTCAATTTATCTTTGATCATGGTAGTGCCATTTAATCGTCATGATCCACGTGTTGATTCTACTACCAGTGTTATACAAATTGATGGTGATTTCAGACGATTTCCCAGGTTTTTGACTCATAAAAAATCAATTTTGGGAGCTGAACATTTGGTAGAACCTCAATTTTCCACTCTTTGGTCAAAATCGACTTCATAATCGGTCTTGTCGTCAAAAACATGGAAAACGATACTTCAAAAGCTCATGTTACTAAAACACAAAAAGTGCCTATTTTTACACACATTTTCACTCATAACACCCCTGGGTATATTCCGATCGGGCTGAAAAGTTTCGGGACAACTAGGGCCCAAATGGAGCATTATGTGCGGATGAACGAATTTTTTAGACCAAAAATGAAGCCGGTACACGTGATACGGCGTAAGGCGGACGGATATTGCATTTTGGTTTATTATTCTGTGAATAATACACCTATGACTGTATTCGCTCAGCAAAAAAATTGTATAACACCCCCTCAAACTTTTTTCTTTTCCGTTTCAAGGTGCGTAGATTCCAAAAACGCTGCAAAGTCCTTGTCACATGGGTTTATTATTCTATTGGACATACCTACAGAAATGTTAACTGTTCATTTATTGTTTCTTTCACGTGAAATAATTCGAATAGCGAGGTTGGATGTTAATGGGTGGATTCGAAGGAAGGATGGTTTCCACCAATTTTGGCCCCCAAAACACGAATTAAGTACGATTTTTTTTCTTCAAATTATCTGTGATCATTGGTAGTGCCATTTAATCGTCTTGATCCACGTGTTGACACTTTTTCTAGTGTTATCATACAAACTGATGGTGATTTCAGACGATTTCCCAGGTTTTTGACTCATAAAAAATCAATTTTGGGAGCTGAACATTTGGTAGAACCTCGATTTTCCACTTTTTGGTCAAAATCGACTTCATATTCGGTCTTCTCGTCCAAAAACATGGAAAACGATACCTCAAAAGCTCATGTTACTAACGTGTTACTAAAACACAAAAGTAGGCCTTTTTCTGTGCATATTCTCACTCATAACACCCCTGGGTATATTCATTTTTAGACAAAAAACGCTGCAAAGTCCTTGTCACATGGGTTTATTATTCTACATACTACAGAAATGTTGGCTGTTCATTCATTGTTTCTTTCATGTGAAATAATTGAAATAGCTATTTCTGATGGTTTCCACCAATTTTGGCCCCCAGAACACAAATTAGGTAGTATACGCTCTTTTTTCTTCTTTTTTTTCCAAATCATCTTTGATCATTGTTAGTGCCATTTAATCGTCTTGATCCACTTGTTGACACTTTTCTAGTGTTATTATACAAATTGATGGCGATTTCAGACGATTTTCCAGATTTTTGCCTCATAAAAAATCAATTTTGGCACCTGAATCTTTGGTAGAACCTCAATTTTTCCACTCTTTGGTCAAAATCGACTTCATATTCGGTCTTCCCGTCCCCAAAAACATGGAAAAAGGTACCTCAAAAGATCATGTTACTAACATGTTACTAAAGCACGAAAAGTACCTATTTTTACACACATTTTCACTCATAACACCCCTGGGTATATTCCGATCGGGCTGAAAAGTATCGGGACACAACTAGGGCCCAAATGGAGCATGTGTACGAAAGAACGACTTAACTAAGAAAAGTGGCCCGTACGGCGTACTGCGGACAGACAGAAATATTTTTATTGCAGTTTTGGATTCTACATACCTTGAAACGTAAACCATCAAATTTTGAGGGGGGTAAGAATTTTTTTTTTTTTCATGCTCGATTCCAATGGTTCATTATTGGAAATAATGAACCAAAACCCACATTGTTTGCTACAATAGATTTCGTAAATGCAATAAAAACGGGGGGAGGCGGTATTTCAAAATAATCATTACAGAATAAGCGGAAGTTGCAATTATGCGGTATGAAGTATGGCTATATGAACGAACTTTCGAAGTCTCTATCCTTCGCACTATTTCCACCGTTTTATCCACGAAGAAATCCGAATTGCAATGTCTTCTAAATGTTTTCGTAATCCAAATAGTTGTTAATTAAACCCCATTTGGGCCATCCGTTTCCCTGGTTCCGAGCCATTTCTACTGATTTCCAGCCATTTCTATAAGTTACGACCTAAAAATTTCCCATCTTTGCCCTCATTTTTTCGCTCTTCCGTGACTCTTTCACGTACAAGCGTTTCAGTTGCTTGTGACAAGGTTCTGGCGAGCTTTGTTAGGATCTCTGGATTTGGTTGTCGACTGGAATCGTTGTGGTTTCAGACGCTTTTCAGGCCTCCATTAAAATTCGCGTTGTAAATTCCCTAGCTAATCCACCGTAGTACTTTCCTCTTCGGAGAAAACCCCTAAGAAGTGCTGGCGATGGCCAAAAGGTAGGAAGAGCTGATTGTGGTGCGGTTGACCACCGACTCGTCGCTGCAAATTACACGAGAGAATCCGAGAGGACTTTAGCAGTTTGTAGGCGGTGAAAGGGCCATAATTATGTTTGCGGTAAAGAGGCGGGTGTGCTTAAAGGTAGAAAAACGCCCTTCACTCTTCCTTTCCTTTGTAGAAGCTAATTAAGCCCTAATTATCAATATACCTAGGTCCTCCAGAATTTTAGGTCATTATCTCATATTAATTTCATCCAATTTTCTAAGAAAACTTAGCAATAGGTAACTAAGAAAAGTGCGAAGTACGGCGGACAGACAGAAATTTTGGTTTATTATTTTCAGAAACGAACCTTTGGAATCGAGGATTGAAAAATAAATGCCCACCCCCCCCCCCCCCCCTCCCTCAAAAATTTGATGATTTATTTTTCAAGGTATGTAGAATCCGAAAATGCAGTAAAAAAATTTCTGTCCGTACGCCGTACCTCATACTTTTCTTAGTTACCATGAACAACAATTTTTTGCTGAGCGAATATACAAAGGTTTATTATTCACAGAATACTAACCAAAAGTGTCCACAGGCGAAGTAATACAATCAAATGGCACTATCAATGATCAGAGATGATTTGGGAAAAAAAAGGATCGTAATTCGTGTTTTTGGGGGCCAGTATTTATGGAAACCGTCAGAAATGGCTATTTCAGTTATTGCACATGAGTGATACAATAAATGAATGAACACCCAGCCTTTCTGTAGGGTATGTCCAGTAGAATAATAAACCCATGTGACAAGGACTTTGCAGCGTTTTTTGTTTTGAGATAGAAGGGGATAGAATTCGTATTACTTCAAGAACCAGTAAGGAATTGACGTCATCTGTAGGGTATGTCCAGGAGAATAATAAACCCATGTGACAAGGACTTTGCAGCGTTTTGTGTTTTGAGATAGAAGGGGATAGAATTCGTGCTACTTCAAGAATCAGTAAGGAATTGACGTCGTCTATCATGCTCAGTTGTCTGTTGTAATCGTGGGAACGGGTTAGCACCCATGTTGATCCCCCTAAGAGTGGATGCGGTATTGATATGACTGTATCTCCTAGGAACTCTTCTCTTCAGTGCCTTGGGCGCACAGTCACAGTGTTTCCGAAATAGTCAAGACGAAAGATGCCCGCTGCTGACTCATCTAACATTTTTCTCCGCGTTCACGGAAAAACAGTGAATCATGGATGTCGCCTATATGATAAGATAAGATACCTATATGATAAGATTATACTCAATGAAGCAAGTAGAAGGGTGTACGTGACCAGGAGAGCGTGCACAGCCGGCTCCCTCCAACAGTCCCTAATGACTGTCCAAAGGCCGGAGGCGGGTGGAATAGTCCCTATAAAACCCGCGCTCCTACCCAAGCCTCTTCATTCTATGCATTCACTTCGAGTCCATGACTTCTCTGTCTTGTTACCTTCCTTCTCCCTCCTCTGTCTTGTTACCTTCCTTCTCCCTCCTCTGTCTTGTTACCTTCCTTCTCCCTCCTCTGTCTTGTTACCTTCCTTCTCCCTCGAAATGATCTCGTAGAGTGGTTGAACCTGCCTGGTGAGGCCTTTATGGTATAACCGGTGTGGTGGAACCTTCCGAGCACGTCCTCCCTTTATGGTGTAACCACACGTTTCCCAGGCATACATACACGTCTACCACCACAGTGGACATGTTTTTGGGTGCACGAATTGACATTTCCATGAAAACGGAGAAAATGTGGTTTACATTTTTTTGGTGGCAAGCGGGGAAATGTTGGGATTGAAGACCATCTCCTTCAGCTGATAAGGGAGATTTTCGTATTTCATTTCGAATTTCATCCTCGTAGTTAAACAGGAATGAAATTAGCTTCTTGGCCAACGCAGCTGATTATGGAGGCTCCTCACCTCGTCAATTCTTGCTCAACAGTCCTCGAGAGGGTGCATTTCGGATTTCATAATCTTCGGTCAACTCTAGCAACACGTTATCTTAATAACCTATCTACCTAGCAAATGTAGTTTATCGGTGTCGCGGTGTCAGTCACGGTGTCGCGATTTTCAAACTGACACCCAGCCCAAAAACATATCCATGTTGAAATGTTACAGGCCGCTCTTGCTGCAGAAAAAGTCGAACAGTGCATCACGGGAACTTCTTCTCCCTCTACTTTTTTTTAGATCGGAAAGCGACCCAAAGTCTTAAGTAGTCGTAGAGGCGTCTGGTTGGTATTTGGGGCTAGTGAGCGAAAGGTAGTCAGGAGGGATGAGAAGTTTAGAGAGATTCTGTAAAGGTGAAGGGGAAGAAGAGGCTGAAAGGGGAAGCAACTGGAAGGGCGTTATCAAGGAACGTGACCGAACCCTTCTGACGAAACTCGGGAAAACACGAGGAGCCCGAAAAGGGGCCCGAGGGTTAAGGGCGTGCTGTGCCGGCGGTGGTGGGAAAGGGCGAGGAAAATAAGCTGAAGGGCTGGGCGCCGGGAGGAAAAAGGGTTCGGGTCTTGGAAACGATCGAGTGAACCTGGGATGAGATAAGGGACTGCCGATAACGCTAGATCTCACTTGATGTTCCAAGGGGGAACAGCCTCCTCCGAACCTTCCGCCAGTTACGTATGATAATGCAGAACGTCAGGTTTGTTTTCAGGAGAAGCGTTAGATTGCTGTATCGGCAGACTGAGAACACTTGGTTTGAACTGTCCAATAGTTGTGAGTGAGATTGCCAAACCCCGTCACAGAACGCGGATATCTTGAATATAATAATACATAATACATATAATGCGCAATATCTTGAATATATATAATATTGCAATATCTGGTAAATAAAAACGCTGCAAAGTCCTTGTCACATGGGTTTATTATTCTATTGGACATACCTACAGAAATGTTTGCTGTTCATTTATTGTTTCTTTCATATATGCAGTAATTGAAATAGTTGTTTCTGATCGTTTCCACAAATTTTGCCCCCGAAAACACTACGCTCCTCCCCTCCAAATAATCTCTGATTATTATTTGCAGTAGGTACCATTTAATTGTCTTGATTCACCTGTTGATACTACTTCTACTGTTATTATACGAACGTATGGTGATCACAGACAATTTCCCAAGTTTTTGAATCATAAACTCGGCGCTGCGCGCCTCGCTAGGGGGCAAGCCCCCTGGACCCCCGGATGCTTACTGCTTAGAGCCTACGGCTAAAATTCAAGAAACATGGAACATGCTTAAGCCGCGCTTTTTATTCTGTTAGTAGTGACAACCAAACAAGAGTCATTGTTTACTATCCATTTATATAGTTATAATATGAAACTACGAAATAAATACCAAGAACAAATACGAAATAAATTCGTGATAAATCAAGAGCTTTCCAACGAATGGAAAACGATTTTTGTCCGATGAAAATGAAAGAAGCTTCATTTCCCTAGCAACTACTCGGTTGTATGTGAAAATCATCATTAAAATTTCGTGACACTTCCGCGTTACCCATCCCGCGTCACCCATCCCGCGTGACATTTTTCGGCTATTTAGTCCAAGGCTAAAGAATGTTCCATGCTAAAAATGAATTCTAGGAGCTGAAACTTCGTTTTAACCTCAATTCCTCACTCTTTGTTCAAAATCGACTAACAGGTGAATCAAGACAAATAAATAGCACTGTCAATAATCTGAGATAATTTGAAAACGCTGCAAATCCCTGCACAACGGTTTACTATATTGTACAGAATACCCTTCTTTTACAGATCACAGCTTTCTGTATAGATAACCCGTCTATATGTACTAGTCTATACATATTATTTAGATCGCAGACCCTCCGTAGGTTAGTACCTAACCCCGTACTCGTTACTAGGTACCTACCTAAATCACGAGTTAAATGTTGCTAAAATAATTCTTTCGATGACAAACACTTACAAAAATGGCGAAAAGAAACGCAAATAATGAATTTTTGAAGGAAAATTGTTGATGTGGAGTGAAATAGATGCGCCTTCTGCGTAGATCACTGTTTTCTGTGGTCAGTACCTACCCTCTGGTCAAGTATAATGAACCGCTGTGTAATAACTTGCCCATCAATAATACTTCAACGGTTGGTCAAGTAAAGTACCAATCAACAAAATCCAGCCCCTTCTTGGTAGATGAACCGTTGTGTAATAAGTTACCGTTATGCAATAATTTACCGTTGTTTAATAATTTGCCGTTGTGTAATAATTTACCCATCAATAATACTTCAAAGTTTGTTCAAGTTTCACAAGTACCTACCAACAAAATCCAATAGTCCATCACTTATCAAATGAAATAATATCGCACAACAACCAACTCGACTTCATACAGTCATCCTTGATAATAATCGGGTGCTCCCTAGTGATGATATCCGGGCCGGATTTATACCGTTTGATTCACGATTGTGTTGACGAAGCTTTTTGGTGCACACGAACGGCTGGACGTACAGTTCTCCGGGTGGTCTCAAAAAATTGTTTAGCTCAAGACATTTAATATCATATAAAAAACCATACCCTTCAGTCGGAAGTTTTCGAGCTACGGCGTTCTGAAAATTTCAACCCCTATTTTGAACCCCTCAGAGATGACTGACAGGAACGTCGAGCTTCGAGGACCAACTAGGCCTTGAACGGAACCTATAACCCGAATTTCATCAATCTTTTTTCATGGTAACTAAGAAAAGTGGCCCGTACGGCGTACGGCGGACGGACAGAAATATTTTTATTGCATTTTCGGATTCTACATACCTTGATACGTAAACCATCAATTTTGAGGGGGGTTTAGAATTTTTTTCCATACTCGATTCCAATGGTTCATTATTGAACATAATAAACCAAAAAAAAGAGCGTAATTCGTGTTTTTGGGGGTCAAAATTGGTGGAAACCATCAGAAGTAGCTATTTCAATTATTGTACATGAAAGAAACTTTAAATGAACAGCCACCACTTCTGTACGTATGTCCAATAGAATAATAAACCCATGCGACGCGTTTTTTCCATGGTTTTTTTTAGGGCGAGAAGATCGATCGAATGTGAAGTCGATATTCCTTTTGCACACATGCTCCATTTGGGCCCTAGTTGTGTTCCGAAACTTTGCAGCCCGATCGGAATACACCCAGGGTTGTTATGGATGAAATACGGCTATAAAATAGGTATTTTTTGTAATTGAGTAGCATGAGTTTTTTTGAGGTATCTTTTTCCATGTTTATTAGGACGAGGAGACCGAATCTGAAGTCGATTTTGACCAAAGAGTGGAAAAGGGAGGTTCTAACAACGAAGTTCTTGCCTTAAATTTACGTTCAATTTTGGTCTAAAATCGTCGTTCTTCCGCACACAGTTTGGGTCCCCCATATGGGATCACATTTGGGTCCTAGTTGTGCTCCGTAGCTCGGCAGCCCGATCGGAATACACCCGGGGGTATCATGGGAGAAAAATGTGTGTAAAAATAGGGCTTTTGAGGTGTTCTTGAGGTTTTAGTGAACATGAGCTTTCGAGGTATCGTTTTCCATGTTTTTTAGGGCGAGAAGACCGAATATGAAGTTGATTTGGACCAGAGTTTAGAATTGAGGTTGCTCCCGAAATTCATTTTTTATGTGTCAAAAACCTGGGAAATTGTCTGAAACCACCTTAAATTTGTATAATAACAGTAGAAGTATTATTAGCAGGTGAATCAGGACAATTTGAATGACACTAAGAATGCTCAAAGATAATCTGGGGGGAAAAAAGGAGCCGAGGTCGTGCGTTTTCGGGGGCCGGTTGGTGGATTATTGCGCATAAAATAAACAATAAATTGAACAGCCAGCATTTCTGTAGGTACGTCCAATAGAATAATAAACCCATGTGACAAGGACTTTGCAGCGTTTTTGGAATCTACGCACCTTGAAACGTTAATGAAAAAATTTTGAGGGGGTGTTAAGCTAGCTCCACACGCCGCACAGCCCTTTTGGTTTATTATTCTGTGAATAATACACCTATGTATTCGCTCAGCAAAAAATTTTTATAACACCCCCTCAAACTTTTTTCTTTTACGTTTCAAGGTGCGTAGATTCCAAAAATGCAATGTCCGTCCGCCGTCCGCCGTATCACGTGTACAGGCTTCATTTTCGGTCTAAAAAATTCGTTCTTTCGCACACATGCTCCATTTGGGCCCTAGTTGTGTCCCGAAACTTTTCAGCCCGATCGGAATACACCCAGGGATGTTATGAGTGAAAATGTGTGTAAAAATAGGTACTTTTTGCGTTTTAGCAACATATTGGTAACATGAGCTTTTGAGGTATCGGTTTCCATGTTTTTCTAGACGAGAAGACCAAATATGAAGTCGATTTTGACCAGAGTGGAAAATTGAGGTTGTACCAGATGTTCTGCCCCAAAATTGATTTTTTATGAGTCAAAAACCTGGGAAATCGTTTGAAATCACCATCATTTGAATAATAACACTAGCAAAAGTTTCAACACGTGGATCAATACGACTAAATGGCACTACCAATGATCGACGATAATTTGAAAAAAAAAAAAAAAAAAAAGGAGCGTACCTACCTACCTAATTCAAGTTTTGGGGGCCAAAATTGGTGGAAACCATCAGAAATAGCTATTTCAATTGTTGCACATGAAAGAAACAATAAATGAACAGCCATGATTTCTGTAGGTTCGTCCAATAGAATAATAAACCCATGTGACAAGGACTTTGTAGCGTTTTTAGCTGCAGTCGCGGTTTTCGAACGAGGATTGCAGTTATTGCCAACATCGTTTCCTGCTTGACGACAGCCCGAGGTGCAGAGTTACAAACCATTGGCGGTGAGGGAGTAACAGGGGGAGCTAAGCAGGCACCGAAATACCTGACACTTCTGGTTGATGATGTGTTGTGGATTCAAGATGACTTGGTCAATGTGTTTTGGTTTAGTATTCTGTGAAAAACACACCTGTGTATTCGCTCAGCAATTTTGTGCTGAGGTGTTGTAGAAAATTGCTGAGCGAATACACAGGTGTGTTATTCACAGAATACTAAACCAAAACACATTGACCAAGTCATCTTGAATCCACAACACATCATACACCTGAAGTGTGGATGTCAGGTATTTCGGTTCCTGCTTAGCTCCCCCTGTTCCTCCCTCCCCGCCACTGGTTTGTAACTCTGCACCTCGGGCTGTCGTCAAGCCAGGAAACGATGTTGGCAATAACTGCAATCCTCGTTCGAAAACCGCGACTGCAGCTAAAAAGGGCCCCAACAGCTGTGCGGCTTGTGGAGCCTAAATCCAGTTCACCCACACTCAACACGCTTTGCGTCCTCACTGCAGCAGTGTGCAGCACATTTGACCGATAATTGTACTTGTTTGGGGGGTTACAGCTTGCAGCCTCTTCCAATCCTCTCTCATTGTGAAACCGCGCTCTTTGTTACTACCCGCAACCTTTATTCATATATTTATTCCACTTGAAATGATTTCAAACGGCCTCCGCTTTTACTGCCAGGGCCAAGCCACGAAATTAAACCGTCTACCCCCCCCCCCCCCCACCAACATCGCTCCCACCTAACCCTCACGGCATCTGGTATTGAAATTAAACCTTACGCATCCCTGCATTTCCAGAGCTTAATTTCAAAAGACAGGAAGGGGTTACGTAATCCTCCTGCGTGTTGCAATCGAATGAAAATTGGTGAGATGATTATTTCGCATTTCCTGTCGCGAAAATTCATATCCTCAATACTTACTTATACAGTCGTCCTTTTTCAATAGCCGCTGTCCCCAAGCCACGATTTTGGTTTATTATTCTGTGAATAACACACCTATGTATTTGCTCAGCAAAAAAAATTTATAACACCCCCTCAAAATGTTTCATTTTACGATTCAAGTTGCGTAGATTCCAAAAATGCAATGGACGTCCGCCGTACGCCGTATCACGGCTTCAGTTTTGGTTTAAAAAAAAGTCGTTCTTTCGCACACATGCTCCATTTGGGCCCTAGTTGTGTCCCGAAACTTTGCAACCCGATCGCAATATACGCGGGGGTGTTATGAGTGAAAATGTGTATAAAAACTTCCATAATGTTTTCGCTACATCCTGTAGATTTTATGTTATTCAGCTTTTCCCATCTCAAAACGTGGTCCGTTTCAGCAAATGTGCCTTTTTACGCATACCCCTAAAAACCACACTCCAGTCAATGAAAACGACCCCTAGGCAATTTGATACTTCTTTATCACTCTGGTATATTGAAAATTGATACATCTGAATCTAATATATAATATATGGAGGGGGAAGGGGTGAGATGGGTGGGTGGTGGGTGCTATGAAATGCACAAACGCCTGACCATCTGGTCTTAGCTACCGGACAAATTCAATAACCACAAGAAAAAGCGTGGTTTTAGGGGTATGCGTAAAATGTGAAAAAAACACAAACGGTGGGTACAGCTTCCGTACAAGTACGCAACCACGAGGGACATTTTATGTCTTAGCGCCCCCTCCCGCACCCACACCAAGTACTTCGTACTTAATTGTTTTGGTCACCTAGTCCGAACAGCCTTCAGTCCCAATTAGTTCGGATTAGCCGGACTCCACTGTATTATGTACGTAAACATTCATTTAAACAATCATGCTCATACCGCAGCTTGTTGGCCACGCAGTCCGCAGTGGTTAACGTAGTATGGGTAGGTAACTCGAGAGCTATCCAACGAGTGGTGAACGATTTTTGTACGATGATAACTGGCGAAGATAAAGTTACGTAGCAACGAATCGGTTGTAAGCTAAAATCATCAGAAATATTTTCGTGACGTTGTTTCCGTTGCATGTCTCCGTTGCATGTTCCGCGTTTCATTTTCGAGTTTATGTAGCAAAGTAAAGACATAACTACGTACCTACCTTGAAACGGAAACCTTCAAATTTTGAGCGAATTGGTTAGATTTTGGTTTATTATTTTCAATAATGAACCATTGGAATCGAGCATGAAAAAAAAATTCTTACCCCCCCTAAAAATTTGATGGTTTACGTTTCAAGGTATGTAGAATCCAAAACTGCAATAAAAACACAAACGGTGGGTACAGCTTCCGTACAAGTACGCAACCACGAGGGACATTTTATGTCTTAGCGCCCCCTCCCGCACCCACACTAAGTACTTCGTACTTAATTGTTTTGGTCAAGATTTCCAACGAATGGTAAACTCTGTCCTTGGGCGGTCACAAATGACAAAGAATCACGTTTCAATTTAAAAACAAGTACTTCGTACTTAATTGTCGCAGAACTATCACCTATTCCGAACAGCCTTCAGTCCCAATTAGTTCGGATTAGCCGGACTCCACTGTATTATGTACGTAAACATTCATTTAAACAATCACGCTCATACCGCAGCTTGTTGGCCACGCAGTCCGCAGTGGTTAACGTAGTATGGTTAGGTAAATCGAGAGCTATCCAACGAGTGGTGAACGATTTTTGTACGATGATAACTGGCGAAGATAAAGTTCCGTAGCAACGAATCGGTTGTAAGCGAAAATCAACAGAAATATTTTCGTGACGTTGTTTCCGTTGCATGTCCCGCGTTGCATTTTCGAGTTTATGTAGCAAAGTAAAGACATAAAATGTCAAAATGTCAATAGGTGCTTTTGTGTTTTAGTTACATGTTAGTAACGTGAGCTTTTGAGGTATCATTTTCCATGTTTTTGGGACGAGAAGACCGAATATGAAGTCGATTTTGACCAAAGAGTGGAAAATTGGGGTTCTAAGGAAGTTCCAGCATTAAATTTACGTTAAAATATGGTCTAAAATCGTATTTTTTCCGCACACAGTTCGGGTCCCCATTTGGGAACACATTTGGCTACTAGTTGTACTCCGAAACAGGGCAGCCCGATCGGCATACATCCAGTTGTGATATGGGAGAAAAATAGGTGTAAAAATATTTTCGAGGTTTTAGTGAACATGAGCTTGTGAGGTATAGTTTTCCATGTTCTTTAGGGTGCGAAGACCGAATATTTGGTTGATCTTGAGTGAAGAATTGAGGCTGTTACGAAGGTTAAGCTCCCGAAATTCATTTTTTATGAGTCAAAAACATGGGAAATTGTCTGAAATCACCATACATTTATACTAACACTAGAAGTTGTATGAACAGGTGAATCAAGACAACTAAATGGTCAAAAATATTCTGTTGAAAGGAAAAGCCAAGCCTAATTCGTGTTTTTGGGGGCCAAAACTGGTGGAACCATCAAAAATAGCCATTTCAATAATTACACACGAAGGAAACAATGAATGAACAGCCAAAATTACTGTACGTATGTCCATCAGAAATAGCTATTACAATTATTTCACTTGAAATAAACAATATATGAACAGCCAAAATTTCTGTAGGTTGTCCAGTAGAATAATAAACCCATGTGACAAGGACTTTGCAGCGTTTTTTTCATTTCCGTTTCAGGGTGCGTAGATTCCAAAAATGCAATGTCCGTCCGCCGTATCACGCATATTTACTTCATTTTTGGTCCAGAAAATTCGTTCTTTCGCACACATGCTCCATTCGGGCCCTAGTTGTGTCCCGAAACTTTGCAGCCCGATCGGAATACACCCAGGGTTGTTATGAGTGAAAATGTGTATACAAATAGGTACTTTTTGTTTTTTAGTAACATGAGCTTTTGAGGTATCGTTTTCCATGTTTTTGGGGACGAGAAGACCGAAGATGAAGTCGATTTTGGCCAAAGAGTGGAAAATTGAGGTTGTAACGAAGTTTCAGCCTTAAATGTACGTCAAATTTTGGTCTAAAATCGTCATTCTTACGCACACAATTTGGGTCCCCATTCTGGAATACATTTGGGTCCTAGTTGGGCTCCGAAAAACGGCCGCCCGATCGGAATACACCGAGGGGTGTTATGGGAGAAAATTGGGTGTAAAAATAGGGGTTTTGGAGGGATTTTTGAGGTTTTAGTGAGCTTGAGCTTGTGAGGTATCGTTTTCCATGTTGTCTAGGGCAAGAAGACTGAATGTCAGGTTGATTTTGACTTAGGAGTGAAGAATTGAGGTTGTAACGAAGGTTAAACACACGAAATTCATTTTTTATTAGTCAGTAACACGGGAAATTGTCTGAAATCACCATACATTTGTATAATAACACTAGAAGTACATAACAATTAGATAAAAATAATCTGTTAAAAAAAAACGCTGCAATGTCCTTTTCACATGGGTTATTATTCTGTTGGACTTACCTGCATAAATTTTGGCTGTTCATTTATTGGTTTATTATTCTGTGAATAATACACCTATGTATTCGCTCAGCAACAAATTTTTATAACACCTCAAAATTTTTTATTTTCCTTTTCAAGGAGCGTAGATTTCAAAAATGCAATGTCCGTCGGCCGTCCACCGTATTCCGTACGCCGTCCGCCGTATTACGTGTACAGGCTTCATTTTCGGTCTAAAAAATTCGTTTTTCGCACACATGCTCCATTTGGGCCCTAGTTGTGTCCCGAAACTTTTCAGCCCGATCGGAATATAACCAGGGGTGTTATGAGTGAAAATTTGTGTAAAAATAGGTACTTTTTGTGTTTTAGTAACATGTTAGTTAAATGAGCTTTTGAGGTATCGTTTTTCATGTTTTTGGGGACTAGAAGACGGAATATGAAGTCAATTTTGACCGAAGAGTGGAAAATTGAGGTTGTATCAGATGCTCAGCTTCCAAAATTGATTTTTTATGAGTCAAAAACCTGGGAAACCGTCTGAAATCACCATCAATTTGTAGAATAACACTAGAAAAAGTGTCAACACGTCGATAAGGACGGTTAAATGGTACTATCAATGATCAAAGATAATCAGAAAAAAAGGAGCGTACCAAATTCGTGTTTTGGGGGCCAAAATTGGTGGAAACCACCAGAAATAGCTATTTCAATTATTATATATGGAAGAAACAATAAATGAACAGCCAACGTCTCTGCAGGTATGTCCAATAGAATAATAAACCCATGTGACAAGGACTTTGCAGCGTTTAGTTTCCTACATGTAAAATAATTGAAATAGCTACTTCCGATGTTTTCCACCAATTTTGGCCCCTAAAACACCAATTAGGTACGCTCCTTTTTTGGTTTATTATTCTCTGAATAATACACCTATGTAATCGCTCAGCAAAAAATTTTTATAACCCCCCCTCAAACTTTTTTCTTTTCCGTTTCAAGGTGCGTAGATTCAAAAACGCTGCAAAGTCCTTGTCACATGGGGTTTATTATTCTACAGAAATGTTGGCTGTACATTTATTGTTTGTTTCATGTGAAATAATTGAAATAACTATTTCTGATGGTTTCCACCAATTTTGGCCCCCAAAACACAAATTAGGTAGGTACGATCTTTTTTTTTTCAAATTAACTTTGATCATTGGTAGTGCCATTTAATCGTCTTGATCCACGTGTTGACACTTTTTCTAGTGTTATTCTACAAACTGATGGTGATTTCAGACGATTTCGCAGGTTTTTGACTCATACAAAATCAAATTTGGGAGCTGAACATCTGGTACAACCTCAATTTTCCACTCCTTGGCCAAAATCGACCTCATATTCGATCTTCTCGTCCCCAAAAACATGGAAAACGATACCTCAAAAGCTCATGTTACCAACATGTTGCTAAAACGCAAAAAGTACCTATTTTTACACACATTTTCACTCACAACACCCCTGGGAATATTCCGATCGGGCTGAAAAGTTTCGGGACACAACTAGGGCCCCAAATGGAGCATGTGTGCGAAAGAAAGACTTTTTTAGACCGAAAATGAAGCCTGTACACGTGATACGGCGGACGGCGTACGGCGGACGGCGGACGGGACATTGCATTTTTGGAATCAACACACCTTGAAACGGAAAAGAAAAAATTTTGAGGGGTGTTATAAAAATTGTTTGCTGAGCGAATACATAGGTGTATTATTCACAGAATAATAAACCAAAATGCAATGTCCTTCCGCCGTCCGCCGTACGCCGTATCACGTGTACAGGCTTCATTTTCGGTCTAAAAAAGTCGTTCTTTCGCACACATGCTCCATTTGGGCCCTAGTTGTGTCCCGAAACTTTTCAGCCCGATCGGAATATACCCAGGGGTGTTGTGAGTGAAAATGTGTGTAAAATAGGTACTTTTTGCGTTTAGCATCATGTTGGTAACCTGAGCTTTTGGGGACGAGAAGATCGAATATGAGGTCGATTTTGGCCAAGGAGTGGAAAATTGAGGTTGTACCAGATGTTTAGCTCCCAAAATTGATTTTGTATGAGTCAAAAACCTGCGAAATCGTCTGAAATCACCATCAGTTTGTAGAATAACACTAGAAAAAGTGTCAACACGTGGATAAAGGACGATTAAATGGCACGACCAATGATCAAAGTTAATTTGAAAAAAAAAAAGATTGTACCTACCTAATTTGTGTTTTGGGGGCCAAAATTGGTGGAAACCATCATAAATAGCTATTTCAATTATTTCACATGAAACAAACAATAAATGTACAGCCAACATTTCTGTAGAATAATAAACCCCATGTGACAAGGACTTTGCAGCGTTTTTTCAAATCATCTTTGATTATTGACAGTGCTAATTAATCGTCTTGATCCACGTGTTAACACTTTTTCTAGTGTTATTTTACAAACTGATGGTGATTTCAGACGATTTCACCAGGTTTTTGACTCATAAAAATCAATTTTGAGAACAGAACCATTGGTAGAACCTCAGTTTTTCACTCTTTGGTCAAAATCTACTTCATATTCGGTCTTCTTGTCCCAAAAAACATGGAAAACGATTTTATGGGGGTAAGATGGGATCAGGTAATCTACCGGCGTGTTACAACCGGCCTGATTATTTTAACTATCTGGTCTTGAAAATTCGCATCCCATTCTCGAAACCAGTACTTCTACTGGTTAGGAGTACTGGTAGAGTTGTTCTGCAGTAGATTTGTTCTAACATTTCAACATGTTAAAATTTTTATTGTGACATAAAAGTAATTTATTCTAACATACACTTTCTCTTTGTTGCAGGTAAGTCAAGTTGGACTCATCTCTTCACTTTTACGTAATAGTACCTAATTCCTAAGGAGGAGTAACTGACGCCGAATTATGTAAGCAGGTTGAGTAACTAACTACCTATGAAAATTAAAAATTATTTGTTAGATATTATTTATTAACGTACTGCATTTAATAACCAGAAAAGGTCTCATTTTTTGGATCAGCGCTGGAAAACCCTCATAAAATGCGAAATGAACCCTGGGTTTTCCAGCGCTGATCCAAAAAATGAGACCTTTTCTGGTTAGTTCATGAACTTTTTCTTGTTTTTTTCTCGTTGGTAGAACATAGTTTTACATTGAACTTTTGATAGCGGAATCGTTAGATTATTATTGATGTACCTACCTACGATTCTGCAAAATGAACCGTGCGACTGTTTGAATTGTTGTTTTAGTGTCCCAGGGTAAAATAGAAAGGTCAAGAAACTTTAAGAATCGTAGGTACCTTTCAATTTTCCCTGTGACACTAGAAAAACAACAATTCAAACAGTTGCAGGGTTCATTGTGCATTTTATGAGGGTTTTCCAGCGTTGATCCAAAAAATGGGCCTTTTCTGATGTTAGTTCATGAAACTTTTTCTCGTTTTTTTCCGTTGGTAGAACATAGTTTTACATTGCACTTTTGGTAGCGGTATCGTGTGGTACCTGCACGCCCTTCAGTGGTATCGTATGGTACCTACACTCCCTTCAGTGGCCTCCTATGCTACCTACACACACCCTTCAGTGGCCTCCTATGCTTCCTACACACACCCTTCAGTGGCCTCCTATGCTACCTACACACAGCCTTCAGTGGCCTCTCATGCTACCTACACGCCCTTCAGTGGCCTCTTCTGCTACCTGCACGCCCTTCAGTGGCCTCTTATGCTACTTACACGCCCTTCAGGGGTGGATTATAGTCAAGGATGCTTGATTATAATCAGGCGCTCCCTAGTAATGATATCTGGGCCGGTTTCATACGTTTCATTCACAATCATGTTGTCAAAGCTTTTCGATGCAAACGAACGGCAGGTCGTAAAATGGTCGGGTGGTCTCAGAAAATTATTTAGTTCAAGCTCTATTTAAAAACGTAAAAAGAGCGCTGCAAAGTCCTTGTAACATAGGTTTATAGTTCTATTGGATATACCTACAGAAATGTTGACCGTTCATTTATTGTTTCTTTCATGTGAAATAATTTAAATAGATATTTCTGATTGTTTCCACCAATTTTGGACCCAAAACACGAATTAGGTATGCCTTTTTATTCTCAAATTATTCAATCAGTAATTTTCTCAAATTACTGGTAGTGCCATTTAATTGTTTGATTCACCTGTTGACACTTTTTCTAGTGTTAATTAATATACAAATTGATGGTAATTTCAGACAATTTCCCAGGTTTTTTACTCATAAAAATCAATTTTGAGAACAGAACCATCGGTAGAACCTCAGTTTTCCTCTCTTTGGTCAAAATCGACTTCATATTAGGTCTTCTTGACCAAAAAAACATGGAAAACGATACCTAAAACGCTCATGTTACTAACATTTTACTAAGATGCAGAAAGTAGGTACCTATTTGTATACCCATTTTCACTCATAACACCCCTCGGTATATTCCGATTGGGCTGCAAAGTTTCGGGACAACTAGTTCCCAAATGGAGCTTTTGTGCGAAAGAACGATTTTTTTAGACCGAAAATGAAGCCGGTACACGTGATACGGCGGACGGACATTGCATACCCTTTGCACCTTGAAACGTAAAAGAACAAATTTTGAAGGGGTGTTACATAAATCGTTTGAGCGATTACATAGGAACCTTCGAAACAAATTTCGTTAATTTTGGTTCGTGGTAACTAAGAAAGTTCGAAGTACGGCGTACCGCGGACGGACAGGAATTTTAATTGCATTTTCTAATTCTACATACCTTGAAACGGAAACCATCAAGGGATGAGGGGATGTTGAACGTTTTTTTTCATGCTCGATTCCAAAGGTTTATTATTGAAAATAATAAACCAAAATTACTTACCTACATGGTTTTGCTGCAGACCAACTATCGATAAATTGGGTCTCATTCGACGTAGAAATTGATTTCTGATTACGTTTCCCTATTTATGATACGTATTCCGAGATGTAGCGATGTTTTGTCGATGGTTGAAGATGAATAAACGAATTGCCAAACCAGGTTGATAGAATGGTTTTCGCAATTTCTACTTCGAGAAGCTGAATTTTCTGTGCAGTAACATTGAAGTATTGACATTTTCTGGAGCCATCCCGCAGTTCAAGTACGCTTCAAGTACTCAACGAGTATAGCGAGGAATTTGAAAGATATTTTATGGTTTTTGGTTGTACCAATTTTCAGTGGTATGAGACAACACAAAACGAAGAAAGTAAATTGCGTGAAAATTCCTTGGTGGGTTGAATAACAAAGACGAACGGATGAGGGCGGATTATCTAAAAGGAGGGTAGTGGAAGGGTTGAGGTCGCAAGAAAAGGGTAGCGTGCGTTATGTAACATAAACGTTTGTGCCCCACTAATTGAACATGAACATATGGCGGTGAAGGGGCCCAGTGTTGAATACTGATGCAAAGTAATGTGCTGGGTGAGCGGCGCACCGTGCATTGTAAACAGAGGACGCCTCGTGGAAGATAGGTTAACTAAAGATGACACGGATTGAGCGCAAAGGGAGAGCTATTATTATTAGGGATAACTCGATAGTACTTAACTTATACATAGTTCATTCATAGTTCACCCTTTCGACTCGAGGTTGTTTTGTAGACGACCTCGTGCCTTCAAATCTACAATAAACAAACAGGTTGTTGTTTTATTTGCCGTAACAAAAATTCAAGACAATAGTCAACATACAAAAATATACAACATGATATAAAAAGAAAACGGTGAAACGAAAACTCATGAATGATCATCAATAAAAAATTAAACAATAAAATTTCATAGGTATCTCATTCATCTACACTCATCTAATGCACTGCATAAGAAATAAAATATATCAGTTAAAAATTGAGATTTGTCAATACAACAATGAGTTTAGAAAACGCTGCAAATCCCTGCACAACGGTTTATTATTTTGTACAGAATACCCTTCTGTTCCAGATCACAGCTCTCTGTATGGATAACCCGTCTATATAATATAATATGTACTACTCTATACATATTATGTAGATCGCAGACCCTCCGTATAGCCCAGGAGCCAGCCCTGAAAAGTGGTAGTAAAATCTGGAGAATTTCAGACTATAGAAGTTCATAGGGCATACGTTGGTGGAGCCATTATTGGCCGTCTGCCTCCTCATGGTGACCATTTGAAATTGCGAAAATTGAAAAATCGTAGAATAACCGTGGTTGACTGCTCTACTATTTAAGTCATTTGAGTTGCCGTACACGTCTACTAGGCGTGGGGATGGGTAACGTAAGGATGCCCAAGTCCTTGAAATGCCCACGGCAGCTGTCACTCCAGCCCAATTTTTTAATAACCCTGTTGGCGATTTTTTGGAGTTCGAATACACTTCCATAATGTGAAGAATTGCTCCAAAGTATAATACATACCGTTTCCGCTACCTAACGTCCATCCAGTTGATAAGTTAAAAATTCCTTCGACAGTCGGTCAAGAGATGTTTGTTGTTTACAACGAGATAACATAGTCGTCAAAATAATCGATTCTAATAGGTCGAAAATGCTCATAAGGTGTTTTATTATTATCTTTCCATCGAGTTTTCTGTTCAGAAATTAAAGGTAGAACGCCTTGAGGTGTTTTCCTTTGGACAGTTCCAAAAAAGTAGCAAGACTAACGGAGTTGAAACGCCTCAGGTTTGAGCAAAAACGCCTCAACGCTCAAGGCGTTCTACGTTTTAACACATGCCCAGGAAAATTCGAAAGTCAGCTCTATCTTGGCACGTGATTATTATGAAGCCTAACGTCCATCCAGTTGATAAATTAAAAATTCCTTCGACGGTCGGTCAAGAGATGTTTGTTGTTTACAGCGAGATAACATAGTCGTCAAAATAATCGATTCTAATAGGTCGAAAATGCTCATAAGGTGTTTTATTATTATCTTTCCATCGAGTTCTCTGTTCAGAAATTAAAGGTAGAACGCCTTCCTTTGGACATGTCCAAAAAAGTAGCAAGACTAACGGAGTTGAAACGCCTCAGGTTTGAGCAAAAACGCCTCAACGCTCAAGGCGTTCTACGTTTTAACACATGCCCAAGAAAATTCGGAAGTCAGCTCTATCTTGGCACGTGGTTATTATGAAGCGGAACGAACAGTTGCTTAAAAACATAAAAACGCCTCATGTGTGCTCAGTTGTTAATCTGTGGAAGAACGCCTTGCACATCAGATCAACAACGCCTCAACCTCGGAAATGAAGCCAGCGAGTAAGAGGTAAAACACCTTGTGTTGATTTTCATTGAGATGTGGCGTTTTACCTTTGTACAAAACTCCCTTACGAACATTCAAATGGTACATGTCCATATTTGTCCATTTGTTGGATCTGGCGATAACGAATGCGTGGCTTCTCTACTTATATGAAAACCCAGGGAAGAAAATGTCTCTGGCTGAATTCAAACTGGACGTAAGCAACGCCCTCCTAGTACACAAGCGACAACCCAAGGTGAAGAAACGTTCTCAGATAAGTCCCATGCCATGTTCTGAAGCCAGGCTAGATGCAGCAGCTCATCTTCCAATCAAGGAGACTAAGGGTAAGTGTCGTATGTGCCATTCAAACCAGAGCAGGATCGCCTGAATTCAGTGCAAGGCGAGACTGTGCATCACAAATGAACGAAACTGCTTCCTTACTTATCACACCCAAAGCAAACTGCCAAAAAGGAAATGCACGAGGAAGAGAAAGTCACAGAACGAAGGACAGCAAGAAGAGCGAAGGACGAGAGGAGAGGCAAGAAGAAGAATTGTATTGAGGAAAATGATGGACAGCAAGACGTTCAGGAAGATGGAGTGCTACAAACACCAAAGAGGAGGTATCCACGGAGAAATGAGCCAAAGAATATAATGGATGTTGAGGGAAATGAAGGGCCAATCAATTCAAGTGATAGAGCTACCAAATGATGATGCTGAATCATGTTTGATTCCATCCTTGTTTTTCTTATTAGGCATTCTTCACTACGCGATTCTCGTTCATACTTATTTCAGAACACTTCCAATTTGGTTCACATTACATTTTTCTTGATATTTCTTATTCTGCTGTTACTTCCTTGGAGGTAGTACCTACAAGACTTGGTATAAGAAGAGAGGATAAGACTTGAGTCACGTTTGTAAGAGATGATAGTTCTGCTTGATTTGTTTTGCCGTTTTCTATGCAATATTTTAGAGCTCTTACAAACTGATGGGAAATTGAAATGCCTTAGTAAATAGAATACGAGTGATTTTTCTCCTGTGATTCTGCTGTGATTTTTCTGCTCTGAGTGCCATCCTATGCCTGTAGGAGAGAAAGCTTTTGAGTGATTCGAGTCAAGCTAAGAAAAAAATAATATAATAATAATAAACGAATATGCGAGGTACTTTTAAAGATAAATAAGTTGCCTATAAATGGTTATCAGTGCTATGGAAACACAGTGACTTCCATCTTCTATGCGTTGTCTCCTACGAGTGAAAAAGGCCTCATTATTTCAACTAGTTATAATTTTAAAAAAGTTACAAATACTTTTGGACGAAATTTTATGAATAAACAGGCTATACATAAGGTTACTTTGATTAAATTGTTTTCCTGTTGCCTCGACCAACGTGTCCATACGGACACCAGTTTGCAAGAAGTGTGGGACCCCGTGTACCAAGGTGTCCATAGTGACACCAATCTCTACGGGACTGGCAGTGCCGGTACCATGGTGCCCATGCGGACACCGAATGTTTTAGGGGCTGTATGAGCCTGCACCAAGGTGTCCATATGGCCACCAAATTTTTAAGGGGTTGTATTTGTAGGAAATCTCGATACATATCGATAAGAACTGTCATTACATCATATGTGAAGGTTGAACTTTGAGGTAAGATAAATGATTTCAAAAAATTCCAACTAAATCGATTTTTGGTCCGAAAAGGGTTAAGATGAAAAGGAAGGTGGACCAATCGGAAAGGAGAGGTAAATAATAAACCATGGTGTAATAATTTGAAGAATTTTTTTAATTTGTATTTTTTTATTTTTACTTTCGCGATTGTCTGGTCTTCGGGAATAAGTAATGTTGTAGTTGCGTATCCCATTGAGAAATTCGATCGATGATCCTTAATCATATTCTTTAAGATGAAAAGAAAGGTGGATAAGGGAAAGGAGAGGAACTCTGTAACATGTCTAACAAATACAGTTTGTATAATTTATTATGACCAGGTAACTGAACGGGCTATGGTTAGGACAAACTTGGGATGCTCATCGATTTCCGGTTCCAATCGCCTGATAATTCTTCTCCACCCACATTAAATTGGTCCCTTTCAAACAGTTCGCTAAGTTGGTAACACTGGTTTGAAGGGCGGAAGAGGGGACGCGCTATTGTTCAGTTCCCAAATAAGAATGAGTTCGTTGTGCAAAGTTGGGGATGCGGGCATATTTATCGTTTTCACGGTCTTAACACAAATTGAATATGAAAACAGTGGTGTTCCTTAGAGACAGCGGTAGCTTGCTCGATAACTGATAGCAAACTTAATCTAATCACCTATCACCATCATCGCTGTATCTATCAATCAATCAAAGTATTTCAGATCATTCTGATCTGCCTACGTATTCGTGGATAAAGCGGCTCCAGTAAAATAACGTGGTCATGATTATTTAAAGACAAACTGATTGATTTCAGCCATAAACTATGCTGGACAATCAGTTACCTATATGTCATAAGGTGCAAGCACAATAATTATAGAACACCAGGGTGTACACAAAACAGGTCTGCAAGAAGCTAGGAATCGATTTTTGGGATCATTTCTGATCGAAGATGCCTCTTAGGGGATTCCCTTCCCGAAAGTTCGCAGCCCAATCGGAATACTAATTCGTGTTTTGGGGGGCCAAAATTTGTGGAAACCATCAAAAATAACTACCTATTTCAATTATTGCTCATGAACGATACAATAAATGAACAGCAACATTTCTGTAGGTATGTCCAGTAGAATAATAAACCCATGTGAAAAATAACACCTTTGCACACCATGTGAATAATACACCCTATTTTTACACCCATTTTTCACCCATAAGACCCCTGGATATATTCCGATTGGGCTGCAAACTTTCGGGGAGGGGATTCCTAAGAGGCATCTTCGATCGGAAATGAGCCCAAAAATCGATTCCCAGCTTCTTGCAGACCTGTTTTGTGTACACCCTGGTGTTCTGTAATTATGGGTGATAAATGGGTGTGAAAATAGGGTTTATTATTCACATAGTGTGCAAAGGTGTTATTGTTCACATGGGTTTATTATTCTACTGGACATACCTACAAAAATTTTGCTGTTCATTTATTGTATCTTTCATGAGCAATAATTGAAATAGTTATTTTTGATGGTTTCCACCAATTTTGGCCCCCCAAAAACACGAATTAGGCTCTTTTTTCAAATTTTATTTTTTCAAATAATTTAACTTCATTTAATTGTCTTGGTTCACCTGCTAATACTACTTCTAGTGTTGCTATACAGATTTATGGTGATTCCAGACCATTTCCCAGATTTTTGACTCATAAAAAATGAATTTCGGTACAAACCTCAGTTGTTCACTCTCCGTCCAAATCAACTTGATATTCAACATGGACTTCATATTCGGTCTCCTCGTCCTAAGAAATATGGAAAACGATACCTCACACGTCATGTTAAACCAAAAAACCTTACTGTACAAGTTATTATACAAGTTATGGTGATTTCAGACGATTTCCCAGGTTTTTGACTCACAAAACTTCGGTTTTGGGAGCTGAACCTTCGTTACAACCTCAATTTTCCACTCTTTGGTCAAAATCAACTTCATATTCGGTCTTCTCGCCCTAAAAAAACATGGAAAACGATACCTCACAAGCTCATGTTCTGTCACTAAAACCTCAATAAAACCTAGAAAACCTCTGTTTTGACCCCAATTTTTCACCCATAATACCCTTGGCATAAAAAAACTTACAGGATAAAAATAGAAATCGACTATTTCTCTTTTTATCCTGTAGTTTTTTGCTATGGATTCCCACTACGCCGCAAGTGATTTAAGTCTTGGGTATATTCCGATCCGGCTGCAGTTTCGGGACAACTAGGGCCCAAATGTACCCAAATGTACAGTGCGAAAGAACGAATTTTCTAGACCAAGATTAGTAGATATGGGTGATACGGCGGGCGGAAATTGCATTTTTGAAATCTACGCACCTTGAAACGTAAAAGAAAAAATTCTGAGGGGGTGTTATACAAATTTTTTGCTGATCGATTCACAGAATAATAAACCAAAACCACGTTTTTATACATTAAAACGTCAGTTTCTCCCCTAAATAACAGAGTAAAAGTAAAATTGACCGTACCAGTTCTTGAGAAAGTTTTTCCAGTTTGCGGCAAATGGGGTTCCCGGGGGCACTTTTTGAGCTACCTAGAGTGCCTTGGATTTTTTAAAATTTCGATGGATTCGCAAAAGTTCGATTTTCAAACGAGAATATCATCGATTCAAACCACTCAGAAATTCTGGAAATTGGCATATTCTGAAAGGAAATACGAGGAGCTTTCCAGCGGTTGTCACCAATTTTTTCCCGTCTTCAAAAAGGGGTGATAAGTCCTAGGAAATCTTGATTTACAGAAAAAACTTGAATTGCAAGATATCCCGGAAGATGAGGGTGCACCCTGTATAAATACTCGATGCCACTCAATACGCGACTATAATAGTGACCCAAAACGGATATGTGTGGAGAAATGTTTACATAGGTAGGTGCATATCGTTACCACAATACCAAAACCGCCTAAGTGCCATTTTGCCACTCGGTTATATTCTATACGCCGCCGATATCGCGAATCCCTATTTCGAACAGCTACAAAATCACAAATTAGTATCGCCTATCTCCAGACATGAGCAATCCGACCATGCTGAAATCGTCCAAGTGACACAGAGTGGCACATTATGCGTATTAATTTCTCCTATCTCCAGAATGCGGATTAATTTCGCCTATCTCCAGAATGCTTATTAATTTCGCCTATCTCCAGAAACATACAGTCTGGCCGTGCCAAAATCGCGTAAGTGCATCGAGGCGAACCCTTCCTTCCATAGTCATCAGATTTCCTTAAAACTATTTCAATGGTGCCCATCAACATTTTAGTGTTAATGAAGACAAAATGAGATCAAAATATCGTTCGTTGTCGAAAAGGAGCACGAAATTGCGATTTAATTCAAATTAAATCCCCCCCTATTGGTTCGAAATGGCTTTTTGGTAGTGGAGTAGTACGAGTGACAATTGATGTCATAATTATTGTTGTAGTGGGCGCGGTATTTCGTATTAAGCGCCAGCCATATCCGGCGAGCTAATCAGCTGTGCTGATTAGCTAAACACGTGGAGCCGTGACGCAGGAGAGGGGTCAACGAATTGGACATCCGCAGGTGCCTCGTTGCTTCGGACTCCCAGTCGTCTTCCCCGAGCTCCCGGACAGTTAGGATCCAGCGTGGTAGGTTTGTGTGAAGGAGTGAAAGGAATAAAAAGAGTGAAATACTTACGTATATGTATCCTCAGTAATAATTATCCCGACAAAGGATCCATATCAACTGGTGTCAGAAGTGGGATAACCCCGACTGCATCCAACTTCCTGTTGTCTGGCAGGACACCTTTAGAGCTCACCACATGTCCTAGATAATGGACTTCCTTCTGAAGAAAGTGGCACTTTACTAGCTGCAGCTTTAGATTTGTATCCCTGAAGAGCTTCAGTAGGTTACAGAGTTCCTCCATTTGCTCCTCCCATGTTGTATGGAACAGGATAATGTCATCCAGGAAAGCCTGGGCTTTTGAAGAGCCTAATGCCTTGATAAGCCTGGAAGCCATCTTCTGGAATGTGGCTGGAGCGTTGGATAAGCCAAATGGCATGCGAGTGAAAGCCCAGTTTCCCCCTGGTGTGGAGAAGCCAGTATTCTCGATGCCCTCCTCCTTCACACGCACTTGGTGATACCCACTCCTCAAGTCTAGGGTAGTGAAGTACCTTGCTCCTCCCATAGCATCAAGGCAATCCTGTACATGGGACAAAGGGAAGTATTCTGGTTGAGTAATTTTGTTCACCCGTCTGAAGTCCACTACCATGCGCCAGGAGAGTTCGGTGTGTCCATCAACTAAGGTTTTCTTTGGAACCAGGATGCAAGGTGATTGCCAGGCGCCAGTACTTGGCTGGATCACACCTTCTTTGAGATGATCCTGCACAATCTTTTCCATTGCCTCTCTCTGTTTTATGGGCACCCTGTATGGGCGTGTCCGGATGGGCTTGTGGTCCCCAGTCGGGATTCCATGCTCCACGAGGTCTGTAACACCGAGTTTTTCATATCCAGGAAAGCTGAATACATCTACAAACTCTTTCAGACGCTCTGATACCTTTTCAGGATGCTCAAATCCTTTGGACTGCTGCTTCACGAGCATTAAAAATGTTGCCAGCTCGTCCTCCACGGTTCCTCGAGCTTCTGAGGTTTGGGTGAGGCAGCAGGTAGCTTCTGGAGGCGGTGAGCTGACAGGTTCCAGGTTGCCCACTTTGCAGTTTTTCTGCATGGTGACTGGCGTCTCTGCTGAGTTGTACACCATCACCACTGAATGAGGCAAGTTGCTGTGAATGGAACCAGCAAAGCAGAGAGAATCTCTATGTACTGGTTGCAGCAGCTGGAGTCTTGTTTGAGGGGTATCCCCACCTACTCTCCGTGCTGGCACCACAGCTACACAACTGGGGGGGATGGTTCCTTTCATACTAGAAACCAAATAAGCCTTGTCACGCTTCCCGGTTTCTGGGCTGGTGGTCGTGCTATGGTCCTTTTTGAATCTTATTTTTCCCTCCCTGATGTCTAACTGGGCGCCATGAGTGTATTGGACATCGAGGCCTATTATGGCTACCATCTCTTGGGGAAGGTCAACCACAGTAGCCCAAGCAAGGAATGTCCCAGCACCTGGAAGAGTGATGAGGCATTGTGCATCTCCATAGACCGTCATGAATGTACCCGTCACACCTTGTACTTGTCGGTGAGACGGTGTAAGGTCCACATCGTGCACTGCCTTCCTGCTGACAAGGATTATTTGTGACCCTGTATCAATGAGGCACTTTCCCCTCAAACTCCCAACTTTGCCATCGACTGTCATGGCTGGCATTGGGGTGACATGGAACACCTGGGTTGGCTTGTCCAATTGCCGTTCTTCTTGAGCCATTTCCTCTCCAGGGTCGTTGCCGAGATATCCCTGACATTGAGGGGGAGGTGAGACTAAGCCACTCCCCCTCTCTGCCCGTTTGGGTTCTGATGAGAGGCGGAATGCTGCTGGTCTGAGCTGGTTCCGTTGTCTTGTGCTGGCGGAGTCTGGCCATATTTCGGTCCTCCCACTCGGTATTCACACTCCCAGATTTTATGGGGCTTCCTGCAGTTAATGCAGGAAGTCTTGGCTTTCCAAGGGCTTTTCGTCTTTTGTTGCGGCATGGGCCCCTTATCGTTCAAAGGTTGTGACCCCTGCCCTTTGTTGGCCACTTGGTTCTGGGTTGAGTTGTTGGGTGGATTTCGTTGGTTCTGGCCAGAGCAGTTGCAACTTCTCTCGTTACCAGGTGCTCTGCTTCCAGATTGTCCCTGTTCGGAGAACGACGCAGACACAAGGCTCTGCTGTGTCTGCCGAGGTTCTGCTTGAATTGTATCATACATACTCGTAGCAGACTGAGCCTTCGCCATTGCCTCGGACACCGTCCTAGGATCCGCGGTTGCTGTCGCCACTCTTATGTTGTGAGGCAGCCCCCGCAGGAAGGCCTGCAATGCCAGAATGTTGGAATCTGCACTCTTCGTTGGATCGGCCTTCTCTGCTAGGGTCTTAATTTTCTCCCCATACTGGGAGATGGTCTCCCCGGGCCCCATTGTCGTCCTATCCAACTCCTGGATGTACGACAACTCAGTCCTGATACCCTCGAAGCGCGTCCGCAGCTTTTCTTCTAGCTCTGCCAGGGTCCTGATGTCCCCCTGCCGGCGTTGCAGGAAGAGCGCTGGCTCATCCTTGGCTCTGCTGATGGCTGCTTGGACCCAGAGCCTCTCATCATACGGTGCTTCCTCCAGTTCCCGGAATCTCTTCAAGTTCCTGATTTGCGCCACCCAGGCCTCTGCGGTACCAGCCTTTGTACTGCCCGAGTACCATGGTATACTACTAATTGTCTGTGGTGTTGCAAGTCGGAGTGTTGGTGCCCTGGGGGGATATCCCACAGTGTACCCTGTTGCGGAGGAACAGGGTGCCCCAGATTTGTGGTTACTGGGATGTGGTGCGTTGGTTGTGCCGCCAGGAATTCTGCAGGGGGAGGCTCGGCTCTAACATGTGATTCCACCTGTTTTGTGAGAGCCTTAAGCCTGTCATGGACCACACTGAACCCGGAGTCCATGTGTAGTGCCATTCTGTCTCGCTGGTGACCATCTTCCACCATTTGGCCACTGAGGTGATCCACCTTGCTTATCAAGGCATCAACCGCCCTCTGGAGACCATCCTGACGCCCATTACCCTGGACCAGGCTGGTGAGATGATCCACCTTCACTGATAGACTACTGACAGCCTTAGCGAGGTCATCTTGGTGCCACTGCAACCCTCGCAACTCCTGTTCCAGCAACGGAATCTTCCTCAGCTCCCGTGTGTACTGCCCCAGGGCCTGCTTGATGCTCGAATTGAGAACCTGAATGGTGCTGTCAAAAAGCTCTCGCATCATAGCCGCCTGCTGGTCGGCAAGGTAAACTCCCCTGGTCATCATACTCTCCTGGTTGTGGTGGAGGCGCATGAGGTATGCATTACTGTTCGCAAATTGAGTGGCAACGTCCTGCGCTCTCATACGAACCTCTTTGTCCCCAGACACTGTGGTTCTCGAAAAGTCCAGTAGTGGGGGAGTTCCTTTAAGGCTGTACGCCGTACGGCGTTCTGTCCTCACGCCACCCACATCCACCTCTGGCGGCGTCTGAAGGTGAAACTTCCCTGGATCCTGTAAGCGGGTAGAAGGTGATAGCGAGCTGTCACGCTCTCGGTCCTCCTCTCCTGCCCCCTCACCGTCACTATCCTCACCAGCCAGGATGTCACTAACACTTTTCTGAAGGTTCAGCAGGGTTTTTGCAACTCAAGGCGGCATTTGTCCTGCTCCCCTGACCGATGAACGCTCTGACCTGTTTTACCGTGGTTGGAGCGTTCATCGGCCTCTGCTCGTACTACCTCAAGTTTGTACAGTCCTTTGCCAAGTTGGCTAAGCCACTGATCGACCTGACACGACTAGGAGCACCCTTTGAATGGACTGAAGGTCAGCAAAAGGCATTTGACACCCTTAAAGAGAAATTAACCACCCCACCTATCCTGAAATTCCCAGATATTAAAAAGGAATTCATCCTCACAACAGATGCATCCACCTCAGGACTTGGTGCAGTATTGAGCCAAATGCATGACCAGGTAGAACATCTGTTGCCTATGCAAGTCGTGCGCTAAGCAAGGCAGAAAAAAAGTATTCGGCGACAGAACTTGAACTACTAGCAATAGTCTGTGCAGTGCGCTATTTCCATCACTATCTGTGGGGGTCAAAGTTCACCATAATAACCGACCACGCCCCTCTCAGATACCTCCATCAAATGAAGGACACCAATGCTCGAATTATGAGGTGGTCCCTCCTCATGGAGGAATATGCCTACACGGTCAAGTACAAGGCTGGGAACACCAATAAAAACGCTGATGGACTCTCCCGTGTATACCAGGTAACAACCACCATGGTAATAGAGCCAGAAGAACTAAGGAAAGCACAACTAGAGGACGATGAATGCAAAGAATTAGCCAAGAGCCCGGGATTTGAGCTAACTGACCAAGGCATTCTCGGAAAGAATACAGCTGGAGGTATGAGGCTAGTAGTGCCCATGTCACTACGACAACGAGCACTGGAGCTGTGCCACACCGCGCCACAGAGTGGTCATAGAGGGGTACACAAGACGCTGACAAACTTATGCCAGAAGTTCTACTGGAAAAATATGGCCAAGGATGTCAGACAGTACATCAAAGTTTGCCCTCCCTGTATGCAGGCTAAGAATGACGGTCGTATGAGACCTCCCTTAGGGAACTTTGAAGAACCACAGGAGGTCTTTGAAGCAATTTCAATTGACGTTGTAGGGCCACTTCCCATAACAAGAGACGGCTTCAAATACATCCTCACAATTCTTGATCAATTTTCACGGTACATCCAGTTCCACCCTATGAAGTCAGTAACAGCGGAAGAAACTGCCCTAAAGCTGGTGAATCACTTTGGACGTTTCGGCACCAGCAAACGGATGTTGTCGGATCAAGGGAAGAATTTCACATCGGAACTCATCAAACATCTCTGTGAGTTCTTCAGGATCAATAAGATACACACTACGGCCTATCACCCTGCCGGAAACGGCAGATGCGAGATTGTTCACAAATCACTGGCCAGTATACTGAAGCACTTCCTTGATCCAACACAGATGGACTGGGACGAGAAGTTACCCCTGGCAGAGATGGTAATAAATTCGCAGCCAAATTCTACCACCAAGCATCCACCATACACGGTGGTATTTGGCCGCACAATGACCATGCCTGCCAAGGACGAACTATCACTTGACCCTTCCATTGAACCGTTTGCGCTGCATGTTGAGGAACTACGGACTTAACTCCAAGAACTGTGGAGAGCTGTGCAACAAAATCAAGAGGAGGGCACGAAAAAGATGAAAGAAATTCATGACACAGGAGTTAAACCCTTTTCCTTACAAGTTGGCGATCAGGTGTACCTACACAACCCTGCAGTCAAAAAGGGAAAGTCAAGGAAGCTCACTAAACCCTGGCGGGGACCATACAGAGTGGCAAAGGTCCTTTCGGATCAGAATGTGGAGCTCAAGATTGGAAAGGAGCACCAAATAGTGCATACTTCCCGACTGAAACAGAGCCCACTACTAGAAATTCCTATACCGCCCGAAAGTACAGATAATGGAGTAACCACTGCCCCTTTCGGGAACGAAGTTGTCACACCCGGCCCCTCAGCTCAGAAGGAACCACCGAAACCTGTGGATACCTCCCGGTATGGCTTACGACCACGTACCAGTGATGAGCAAAGTGGTCCTGGTGGCGATGGGCAACAGAGACTCCAGCGACCGGCAGTATCTTGCCCAGCATGGCGCCTAACCCAGGACAACTCATCCATGAAGGGCAGTCTGGACAGCCAGGGACTGGCTTCTTCTGGCGGACGGACTGATGTAGTGGGCGCGGTATTTCGTATTAAGCGCCAGCCATATCCGGCGAGCTAATCAGCTGTGCTGATTAGCTAAACACGTGGAGCCGAGACGTAGGAGAGGGGTCAACGAATTGGACATCCGCAGGTGCCTCGTTGCTTCGGACTCCCAGTCGTCTTCCCCGAGCTCCCGGACAGTTAGGATCCAGCGTGGCAGGTTTGTGTGAAGGAGTGAAAGGAATAAAAAGAGTGAAATACTTACGTATATGTATCCTCAGTAATAATTATCCCGACAAAGGATCCATATCATTGTGAAAGTGCTGTCGCTTCAAAGCCAGTTTGCTTCCTCACCACCTCGTGATTGAGTTGGAAAAAAAATGCATGTCCTCCAAAATGAAAATTTCCACTACCATTTTGCGTTTCAAACATCAGGGAACATTTTTGGTCCCTTGCATGTCTACCTGTCTGTGGTAGTTCCTTTTAACGCCCATAACTACCCGAAATAATTGTCGAAATGGGCTGAAATTTGGAGGGTACGTGCGGGTTGGGTCACAGATGCAAATCCTCCCATATCAAAATCATTTTAAAAGTACCGTAACTTTCGTCTGCGCATGCGCAAACGTGAAATATTTGGAACGCCCCCTAAATAATATCGTTGTCTGCGCATGCGCAAACGTGAAATATGTGGAACCCAATAGCTACCCTAAATATCGTCGTCTGCGCATGCGCAAACGTGAAATATTTGGAACACCCATAGCTACCAAATATCGTTGAAATGAGTTCAAACTTGGAGGGTCGATCAAGAATAATACTTTGATACTTCCAAATAAATTTCATTGGAATCGTAATGTCACTTTCGTCTGCGCATGCACGAACATGACATGTTGACCATTTCTTTGTAACGCTTCTAACTAGGCCAAAAATAGTCGTACAGAGCTGAAATTTTGAAGGTAGGTGCACGGGGGTTGAATCGCAGGTGTGCGCATGCTCAAATCCATTCCAAAATCATGAAAATCGTTTTGTCTGCGCATGCGCAGACGTGAAGTACATAAAAGCCCAAAACTACCTTAAACTATCGTTGAAATGAGTTCAGATTTGGAGGATCGATCAGGAATAACCTTTGATATTTACATACGAATTTAATCGGATGTACCGTAAATTTCGTCTGCGCATGCGCTAATACGATGTGTTGACCATTTCTTTGTGTAGCGCTTCTAACAACGCGAAAAATAGTCGTAGAGAGATGAAATCTTGAGGGCGCACGCGGGTTGGATAGCAGATGGTCCCGTATCAAAATGAACCTACTGAACTATTCTATACGTTCATGTGATTCAAGTGAGGAAGCTGTACTGCCTACTTGAATTGGCAGATGTTTTTTGATTTATACTTTAGCATCCAAACCTTGACCGCGTTTTTCTCGAAACTAGTTAAAAGCACTTAGACTGGTTTGGCGTTGCGGTAACGGTATGAACATCGCAGTAGGTTATTTTCGATTAACCAAAATGCCCACCGTTTTGTACAATTGACATGGGTCAGCTCCTCGTTGTTGGCGGAGAGGCGGCCGATGTAATATGAACGAGTCCTCCCCTTGCACTGTCAAGAAAAGAAGACCTACGTGACTCGCAGACTAACCGGATTTAATATCTCCTCTGTTTCCCCATCTCTACGGCTCTTTACAATAAATATTCAATTATGAATCCGGCCCGCATTCACCGCCTCCTGGCCCTCAGCCTTTTCCTTCAATGACGCCGGCCGCCCAGACTTGAGAATATAAATATCACACTTGGGGATACCAGAGTTCACACGGAATCTCTCGCAGGATCTAAGGAACTTCTGTAATTTAATAGAATGAAACTGTCTGGGTCATAAGTAGGGAATGGAATTCGCAAATTTTGCATATGTGTTTTTATCGTGTACATATCGTTCTACTTTTCCGTTTTTTTGGTATCTGAAGCGTTTAGCTTGTTAAATTGAAATTTAAATAGCATATATTGCATATTTTGGCCGTTCTGTGCATATTTCGGCATTTTTAATGGAAATCGGGGAATGGAATATGCATATTTTGCGTATTTTTTTTTAAATCGTGTATATCGTTCTACTTTTCCATTTTGTGGGTATCTGAAGCGGTTAGCTTGTGTTAAATTGACATTTAAATGGCATATATTATATTGCATATTTTGGGCCGATTTCGGAGAGTTTTGCATATTTTGGCCGTTTCGTGCATATTTCTGCATTTTTAGAGGACATTTGTGAATTTTCCTATTTTTCGACGCACCAATCGCCAAATCCTCCGAGATATGTGTCTCTGAAAAGGGGTCACGGATGTTCCTAGGCCATTCACCGTTTAATCTGTGTACCTGGTAGGGCTTAGGTGCGCCCTTACCATTTATCCCTGAATGGGATTGCCTTTCACTTTCGGGCTGTAAATACTTCAGATTTTTACCCATCGTGTCCTGTGATGCTTTCTGCCTTAAAGTTGCTCCTCAGCGACAACCATATGAGATTTACGGTTGACAATTTGCTATAATTGTGATAGCGTTTGACTTTTTTTGTATAAATTAAATATTGTATAGTCGAGAAAAAAAGGTGTGTACATTTGCATTCCATTTTCTTCCTTGATCCGCTTCTATAAATTTTTAAGGACGCAATAATAAGTGGAACATAATGTATAGACTACCTGTACGTCTCACAGAACAGCTGGATGACGCATGCCATGCTCGGAAGTGTATCTCATCGCTTTACTGGTACAACTTGAGAACTACCCCTCGGATAAGGATTTTTCTTTTTCTTTTAGGATTTCTACCAGCTGACCGTAATAATGTATACAGGTTCGGATACGGATTTAATGAATGAGGGTCTCATAATTATCGTGGTTATAATTAAACGTCCTTCATCAGCCATTTTCGAAAATGAGAAATGGTTCTTAATCTAACTCACTATTTTCGTTGATTTTTACTAAATTAGTTTAAATTTTGAGCGATTTTGAAGTTATCTATAGATTATCCATCTATCTATCCTATATCTATCTATCTATTTCTTTTTCTTCTAGGATTTCTACCAGCTGACTGTAATAATGTATACAGGTTCGGATACGAATTTAATGAATGATGAATGATCTCATATTATCCTGGTTATAATTAAACGTCCTTCATCAGCCATTTTTGAAAACGGGAAATGGTTCTTAATCTTATTTAAAAAAATCTATCTATACTATATTATTATCTATCTATCTATCCAATTAATTTTATCTCATTATTATGACCGAAAGGAGGGGGGGATGGTTACAGACATTTTTTCGACAACAATTATAACTTTTTCTGTCGAAATAGGTAATCAACTTCCTGCCAACAGCAACCATTGTGTGCGATTTTGTCGAACTTAAGCAGTTGAAGTCGATTTTCACCCACTAACATCCAAATTTGAACCATTTCCCGTTTTCAAAAATGGCTGATGAAGGACGTTTAATTGTAACTTAAGATCGACGAAATCGTACAGATTGGTTGCTGTTTGCAGAAAGTTGAATATTTCGACAGAAAAAGTTATTGTTGTCGAAAAACGTCTGTAACAAAAACTCGCCCTCCTATCGGACATAATAATAAGATAAAATTAATTAGATATATAGATGGATAATATATAGATAATTTCGAAATAAATTAGATAGATAGATGGATAATATTGTAGTGATTGAGGATGGAACAGACGAGTTGATCGCTAGATTGAGAATGGTTCTCTAATATTGGTGGCCCCTTGGCTCTTTATAGGCCCCTGACATGATCAGAGGGGGGTCGGGGGGTCCCCACTCTGAGATACATCATGTTTGTACATCACATTGGTTGTGGAGGAGCAGCCGATCACAACAAATATATAGATAATTTCGAAATCGCTCAAAATTGGAACTACTTTAGTAAAGTCAACGAAAATAATTAGTTAGATTAATAAAGTTCCAAATGTAGAAAAATGAACCGAATTTTTTCATTGTATTCATTGAAAAGAGGTTTTTTAAGGACATGTCCTTACGGGTTCTGAATTCTGGGCGAGAATATTCTTACTGCTTATCACTGTTTGTTACCAGCGATTTGGGGTTTGGAATGTTTACAGTAATTTGATGCAACGCATTCATTTCCGTGAAAGTAAGACAGTCATGCAAGCATGGCTGTAAGAGCACATTGTCAAAGACATGTATTATTCGTGTTATTGTGTAAATAGATGATTATAGTGAGAAACCATACAATTTTAATTATACAATTCTTTCGAGATCCAAGAAATTTTCAGCGATTTTTGACCGTGACCCACTCTGCTTTGAGAAAAATATTTTGATCATAGAAATCTCTTTCTACCGTGAATCACTATCCCACACAGTCAGGGGAATAAACATTAATTTTAACCCTTAATGCCTATTTTGACCCCAAAAATACAAATTTGACCCCTATTCTGTATGAAAACCAATTTAATTGGCATTTTTCTGTCTTTACTCACACATTCATTCCACTTTCAATGATTTTATATAAATTTTTGCTATTCTAGCCGTCCGTAAAAACGAATTTTTTGACCCCTAAAAACTCAAATTTAACCCCCTTAGAATTTTTGAAAATATCTCATCTTCGAACTTATCCTTTTCTATGGTAATATGAACAGTTTGGCGAAATTTGACCGGGATGAACTCAGGATGTTCTGAAAGGGATATGCTCATACAACAGTTCAAAAATTCATGTTCTGAAAATTTAGGACCCATTGCAGAAGTAGCAAACGTTCCTAGTGGAAGGATATGCCTACCTATTTATCGAGGGGTTAATCGGATATGGGTGGAATATCATTCCGAAATTGCCTATAGCCTGCTCAAGTACTTCCCAAAATATTTCGCACAAATCCCCGCATGGAAATCGATTCATCCGTTTGGGCGTGGTTGGCACCCACCCACAGACAGGTCTAACACACACAAATACACACTCATGACGACTACTGATACGCAAACAGCGAGACTGTGTTATGGATTATTTATTGTCTCAGGGAATATGCATGTGGGTTTGCCGGGCTTCCGGTTAGACTTCTTGGTCTGTTTGGCTGAGGGAAGGAGGCAATCAGGAAGAATGTTTGCTCGCCAGGTTAATTGGTTACGATTTAATTTGCTCCTACGTCAACAACCTTCGACGGCTAAGCGCTGTCGAGGGTTAAACTCCGTACTCCGCAAGCCGACAGGGCGTATCGACGGAATCTCTTGCAGCAGATCGAACGGACATCCCTCACCAGAAGTGGGACGAATGGCCAGTCTACGTGGAGAAAATTCAAAAACCGTCCCATCCTACAGGAAATTCTATACCGAGTCCGAATATACCATAATATTATTATATACGTAAGATAGTTATTTCCACTAAAAACCTCAAAAAAACGAGTACCTATTTTCGCTATTTTGGCCTCCAAATTTCAAAAATTTGACCCATTGGGAGTGGTTCAAAAATTTTGCCCTACGAACTCAGCCTTTGGTTTGACAATACCGACATTTTGGCGCAATTTTCGATTTTTTAAGTGCTTGGCAGGTCGAGTTATCGTCTTGAATGCCTATGAATATGATCATAGGCATATGCCTATGATAGGTAAGTATGTCCCTATATTATACTCTATTTATCTGAAAAAATGTTGAATTTCAGGAATCGTATTAGAATGTTCTAAAACGGATTTCAGTGAAGAAATTGTTCAAAATTTGCATTATTAAATTTTTAAAGCCACTGCAGTAGCTTAATTTTCATCGAAAATTCGCTATTTTTTTAAGCTTACAGGAAAATTTAAATGAGGAGGTATTAAACTTTTCACTCGATCTTGATGTGTGTGAATAATTACCAGCAATTATGAGTTGAAGGATTTCTTAAGTAGAATAATTCCTTAGGTATTGGAATGACAACTACATGACCTAATACGTCTTTATTTTATCAAATACTTATGACTTATTTAGTTACTATTATTACGTATTAATATTCGCAATAAAATAATCTTCATCCCTGAAGTTGGGAAATAAAACTGTAGGTATAAATGAAAACATGAAATCTTTCCTAAAAAATGTAATTGACAAACCCGAACATTCCTACGAATAAACAGAAAAAAAAAATCAGTCATGCAGCATGACTTAATGAGCGAATTTTCAAAGAAATATTCGAATTAATGGCTATGGTTTTGAATAAAGGAAAACTTCGGTCTAAAATTTGGTTTTCTATGTATATTCTCTTCGTATTTATTTTAATTTGTACGTTTTGTCCATCCTGATTCTACCGTTTGTTTATTACGTAATTGTACTAAGTGCTTATTTATTTGATCGCTGTGGGTAAATTCAAGGAGTTGTACTAATCGTTTGCCTCCCCCTTTTTTGCTTCGAACTCTCGTCTTCAATTAATACTTCTCACATTTTTCAATCTGACCACTCTAAGGGGGTGGGGGTAAGAGTTTAAAGATTATCCTAGTTTTGGGTAATTTTTGCGCACTTTAAATACTCTAATTTAAGAACGGATTTAGATATCTAAAATCCGATTTCACTATCGTGTTCAGCGTGCAAAAACCTTTAAAATGAGGGGTCACTTGTTAGAAAATAACATTTTGGGGATTTTTGGGTAATTTTTGCGCACTTTAAATGCTCTAATTTGAGAACGGATCAAGATATCTAAAATCCGATTCCACCATCGTGTTCAGCGTGCAAAAACCTTTAAAATGAGGGGTCACTTGTTGGAAAATAACATTTTGGGGATTTTTGGGTAATTTTTGCGCACTTTAAATGCTCTAATTTGAGAACGGATCAAGATATCTAAAATCCGATTCCACCATCGTGTTCAGCGTGCAAAAACCTTTAAAATGAGGGGTCACTTGTTAGAAAATAACATTTTGGGGATTTTTAGGTAATTTTTGCGCACTTTAAATGCTCTAATTTGAGAACGGATCAAGATATCTAAAATCCGATTCCAC
Source organism: Leptopterna dolabrata (assembly GCA_954871275.1). Lineage (NCBI taxonomy): Eukaryota > Metazoa > Arthropoda > Insecta > Hemiptera > Miridae > Leptopterna > Leptopterna dolabrata. Next base: position 2,294,704 of record OX940983.1, read on the forward strand.
CATCGTGTTCAGCGTGCAAAAACCTTTAAAATGAGGGGTCACTTGTTGGAAAATAACATTTTGGGGATTTTTGGGTAATTTTTGCGCACTTTAAATGCGCCAAAACCCTCCTTAGAGTAGGCCAATTTCGCCCATCTTCGAACTTAGCCTTTCGATTGCCAAGATAGATTTTTTGTGCAAATTTGAGCTGTTTATCTCAATTCTATCGAGAGTTATCGTCTGGAGTGACACATATATAAATATATATATATATATATATATATATATATACATATAAAAAAGTGTTAAATTTCAGGAATCGTTTTAGAATGGTCTGAAACGGATTTCTATGAAGAAAATTTCCAAAAATTTATATTATTTAAATTTCGAAGCCATTGCAATAGCTTCATTTTCTTTGAAAATTCGCTAAAATACAAACAAAATGTGTGTAAATCGCGTCTAGAAAAACTGCACTTTCACTAAAAAAATCGAATGAAAATATACATATGCGGAAAAACCCCAAACATAATATTCACAACGCTGCAAATTATTACACAAAGGTTCATTATTTACCTGTATAGATGCACGTTCTGCGTAGATCACTGTTTCCTTAGGTCAGTACCCTCGAGCGGCCGCCAGGAAAACCCTAAATCGAGGGAATTAAAGTTTCATTTAAATGCGCGGGATTCAATAATTCAATCATTAATTATTTGTAGTTATTCATGAAGCATAAGGCAAATAATAAACCGTTGTGTAAATAATTTACCTGTATAGGTGCCCTTCTACGTAGATAGTATAATAAACCGTTGTGTAATAATTAAGCTTTTTGTAATAATCCACCGTTGTGATAATTTAGCGTTTTGTAATAATTTACGTTGTGTAATAATTTACCCAATAATACTTCAACGTTTGTTCAATTTCCAAAAGTGCCTATCAACAAAATCCAAAAGATCCATCATTTTCCTAATGAAATACACAGAACAGCCAACTCGACTTCATACAGCCATCCGTCTGGGCTAGGGAGCACCTGATATAATCACGGATGGCTGTACGAAATCGAGTTGGCTGTTCTGCGTATTTCATTAGGAAAATGATGGGGATCTTTTGGCTTTTTTTGATAGCACTTTTGGAACTCAAACAAACGTTGAAGTATTATTGGGTAAATTATTACACAACGGTAAATTATTACAAAACGCTAAATTATTACACAACGGTGAATTATTACAAAAAGCTAAATCATTACACAACGGTTTATTTACGTTTGGAACTCGAGCAAACGTTAAAGTATTATTGGGTAAATTATTACACAACGGTAAATTATTACAAAACGCTAAATTATTACACAACGGTGAATCATTACAAAAAGCTAAATTATTGCACAACGGTTTATTATAGTTACTAATCTACGTAGAAGGGCACCTGTACAGGTAAATTATTGCCCGATTTATACCGTTTGATTCACAAGCATGTTGACGAAGCGTTTCGCTGCACCCGAACGGCTGGTCGTACATTGCTCCGAGTGGTCTCCAAAAATTCTTTAATATTCAAGACCAATTTAAAGACGTGCAAATGCTGCAAATTATTACACAAAAGTTTATTATTCACCTGTATAGATGCCCCTTCTGCGTAGACCACTGTTTTCTGTGCTCAGTACCCACGAAGATTGAGAAAATCTTTTCTCCCACCTTGGTCCTCCATTTGTTGCACTGTGTGACTCCAGAAGGAGGACGCAAAGCAGTCGTAGGAAGAGGAAGAGGACTTGTGAGAGGGGAACAGACAGAAGGAGGACAGAAGGACTGCTTGTGCAGGGTCCTCCAGGATGGCTGTAATTTGTATTCCGAAACACCGCCTTTCACCGAGGGTGGGAAGCCCCACCTGTCTCCCCTGTATTAACTTTCATCAGAATTAAGCCAGAACTTACCCCCACCACTCTTCCCTTCCTCTTTATCCCTTTCCCCTCCGCAGCGACCTTCCTTCCTCTTTCTCTTCAAGTTGGATGCTGAGAATTAATCCATTTGCATACTTGTATTCTAGCAGCTCTCCCAACCCGCCGTCCCACCAACATCGCCATTTTCCTCTCTCGACCGACCGCTAGTGACATCTAGTGGAATACATTAAAGTTGCCCTATGCAGTCATTTGCCTCTGCAGCTCAGTACGTCCTCCTCCAAGAGCCGTTCGGGCCTTTGAGCCAGTGGAAGTACCAGACATGCAGCAGGACCATTTTGAGCAAACTTTCAAAGTTTGTAATTTTTAGTTAATTTTCACAATTTCTTAAGCAACTTTTTGATGAAGAATATAACAGTTTTCTTACGTCTCCAGTCATTCTAGATCTTTGCTTGAACTTATCCAAGGAAAGAGCAAAAATACGGTGGACGGACAATTTTTTTTTTTAATTCAATTTTCGGATTCTACATACCTTGAAACGGGAACCATCAAATCGCCCCGCCGTCCCATCAACATCGCCATTTTCCTCTCTCGACCGACTGCTAGTGACATCTAGTGGAATACATTAAAGTTGCCCTAAGCAGTCATTTGCCTCTGCAGCTCAGTACGTCCACCTCCAAGAGCCGTTGGGGCCTTTGAGCCAGTGGAAGTACCAGACATGCAGCAGGACCATTTTGAGCAAACTTTCAAAGTTTGTAATTTTCAGTTAATTTTCACAATTTCTTAAGCAACTTTTTAATGAAAAATATAACAGTTTTCTTACGTCTCCAGTCACCGTATTTTCACTCTTCCCTTGGAGAAGACGAAGCAAAGATCTAGAATGACTGGAGACGTAAGAAAACTGTTATATTTTTCATTAAAAAGTTGCTTAAGAAATTGTGAAAATTAACTGAAAATTACAAACTTTGAAAGTTTGCTCAAAATGGTCCTGCTGCATGTCTGGTACTTCCACTATCTTTGCTTCGTCTTCTCCAAGGGAAGAGTGAAAATACGGTGGACGGACAATTTTTTTTTAAATTCAATTTTCGGATTCTACATACCTTGAAACGGGAACCATAAAATTTTTATGAGGTGGAGGGTAATTTTTTTTAAATCATTATTGAAGGACCATTTTTATTGAAAATAATAAACCAAAAACAGAACAAATCTAAAGCTAAGGTTCATCAAAACTGTGTAGAAGTCCAAGCAAAGATCTAGAATGACTGAGGACGTAAGAAAACTGTTATATTTTTCATTAAAAAGTTGCTTAAAAAATTATGAATTTTCGGTGAGCTTTAGATTTTTTCTGTTTTTGGTTTATTATTTTCAATAAAAATAGTCCTTTAATAATGATTTTTAAAAATTCCCCCCCCCCCCCCCCTCCGCCACATAAAAATTTTATGGTTCCCGTTTCAAGGTATGTAGAATCCGAAAATTGACTTAAAAAAAAAAAAAAATTAGTCCGTCCACCGTACTTTCGCTGTTTCCTTGGTTACCACGGAAAATGAATGAAATTTGGTTTGTGGATCCCATTTGGGGTCTTCTTGGTCCGCGAAACTCGGCGTTACTGTCAGTCATCTCTAAGGGGTGAAAAATAGGGGTTGACATTTTCCGAACACCGTAGCTCGGAAACTTTCAATAGAAGGGTATGGTTTTTTTACGTTTTTAGAATGACCCCAAACTAAAGAATTTTTTGAGACGACCCGGAACATTGTACGATCAGCCGTTCGCTTGCACCGAAAAGCTTCAACATGATCGTGAATGAAACGGTATGAATCCGGCCCGGATATCATTGCTTGGGAACACCTGATTATAATCACGGATGGCTGTTGAGATGGTTGTTCCGCGATTTCATTTGAAGAACGTTGGTGATTTTGGGTTTGGTTGATAGGTGCTTTGTGTTAACCTGAGCAAACATTTTGCTTCACGAATAACAGCAAATACTTTCCAAAATACTTACTTTGCGAAGGGTATTTCCTTCGACAGTTCGTTAAAACGAAGGAATCCTTCACACTTATAACCGCTGTCAGACAAGCTGAGTGCGATGGACTGTCGGCTTGCACTGGTTTGTGAGGCAGTGAGTGTTCAAAGGGCACGGAAAAACATTGAAAATAGTGTTAGCAGGTGATTCAATTTCCACAAATCAATAGAAATTTCAAAGTTCCAGTTATGCAACATGGCTGTAAGAGCGAATTTCCACAGAAATATGATTCGTGCTATTGTGATGATTCGTGCTATTTTGTAAAAACGTGATATAGGGGTAAACGGGCCAGTGATGGACAGTGTTAAGAAAAATTAGATCTTATGTGGGACTTTTAAGCCGCACCTTAATTCTGTAATTTTTAATCCCTTTCTTCCATGCTCTCCCACATCTCCTCTAACCATCCGAGATAAAAAATTTCAAATTGAAAATTAAATTTATGGTAAATTATTTTCGAGCACAACATTTTTGGACCAGTTATGAACACTTGAAAAAACGGTTTTCTCAGTAATGGACACTCAAGGAACCAGATATGGACAGTTTAAATACAGGAATGTATTGACGAACGAATTGACAGAATTCTGTATAGGTAAAAATTGAAAAGTATTAAACAATACATTAGTAGGTATATTACGTCTGAAAATAATTAAGTTCACTTATTCTGGTGTTTCCCGAAGCAAGCATGTTTGCTTTTGCCCCTCACCAGTCAACATTTAGTGATATGGGAAATTAGTGATATGGGAAGTTATTCCTTTTAGAGCCATTTCCAGAATCGGTGCAAAGTGTACTTTCTGCACAACATAACCATCAGAACTCGTCTTTCGCCATTTATGCACACTCGCCTTCCATTTCTCTTTCAGCGTGCCAAACACAGATACATGCATATGTTGGATTAAGTGTGTTGCATTAGGGTGCAATGCCACTAATATGATTTCATGAGCGGCACAGAATTCGCTTGTTTCCAGTGTCAGGTGCGACGAATGTCCATCAATGAAAAGTATTACAGGCTTTTTGATATGGTTGTCTTCCAGCCATGGGTCAAAAGTGTTGGCCATGAATTCATAAAAACATTCACTGGTCATCCAACCTGACTTTGACTTACCAGTTCCCCAAGTGTCAGGGATGCTTTTGAGTATAGCCTCAGGAAACCTTTCATACTTGAAGATGATTAATGGATAACATAGTTGCCCAGCAGCATTTCCAGATAACATGACAGTGAGGTTCTCTTTGTCATTATTGTTGACTACCTGGTATACAGTTTTCTCTCCTTTTAGGGCCAGAACTTTATTACCAGCAGGATTTAAAAAAAATGCTGTCTTATCACAGTTATAAATAATGCGAGTAGGATCAGCAAGGATGCCTTCATAGTTGCTGTCTTTCAAATAACCATAAATTTGGCTGTACCATTTGCGGAGGCTTTGGGATGTAACTGCTGCTCGATCCATCGTGAGATTTTCACTAAGTCTGGTGGTTACAGTAGGATTACGTCTAAGGAACCCTTCAAACCATGATTTCCCTGGACGGTCATCTGTAAAAGAGTTGGGTCTTTTGAGTGATTTCATCAAACGCTGAACACTATCCTACAGTTCCTGTTTGTTTACTGGGTAGCCTGCTTTACCTACAACTGAAATCCACTCAACTAACTTCCTGTCTTCTTCAGCTGTAAGAAAAGAGGGTGGGCCCATTCTTCTGTCAATGGGACTTATTCCTGTCAATTTACTGCGCAAAGTAATGCGAGGCACTCCATGGTTTCTTGCAGCAGTTGCCACAGGGATATTTCCATGCTGTACATCCCGCAGTGCACTTTGCATCTACTCTTCAGTATATTGCAGCTTAATTCCCTTTGCCGGCATCACGTTAATCTGCGAGCATAATAAAGAGATCGAAATTTCATTATTCTTCATTAAGTGACGACGGTAGGTAGGTATATTACCTAGGTAGATTTCATTATTCTTCATTAAGTGAAGACGGTAGGTATATTACCTAGGTAGTTACCTTCCCACTGGGAAAATAAAATTAAACCAGAGAGAAAACCACTAGGACCTAGGTAGGTAGGTACCCAATACGTAATTCTGGTAAAAGTTCAGTTATGGACACTTCTTTTAACCAGTGATGAACATCCCCTGTCCATTACTGGCCCAGATACTCGAATCAATCTGAAACTTGAACCAATCGACTTTACTCGATTTCTACAGCAAGAATAGGGTTAAGTTTGAAAAAAACGTGTCTGGACCAGTAATGGACACTGTGTACATAACAGGTCAAACAGCCGAGAAAAAGGACTAGTCATGAACATCTTATGAAAACACATCGAAACAAGTTCTGAGAGTAAAATTAACGCTAAAAATGAAATCTGCAGGTCCTAATACGTGTAAATAGACTGCTAGAAAAAGACAGATCATCACACAAATATGAAAAACTGTTGAAAACAAAGCTTACCTTGGCTATCACATCCGGTTATCAACACTGCACTGAAGGCATCTACCAGGCGACTCTCAAAGACAGAGATCGTAGCGAGCTCTAGTGGCGTCCTCCAAAGTATGTATTTCTACCAACCAGCTTACAGGGTGTAAGCAGTACTCCAAACATCAAAGCTGTACGGAGCACCTGTACCTTATTATTCAAAGTTGAAACTGAAATGTCCATCACTGGGGGGGGGGGGGTCCAAGACTGGCCCCTTTTACCCCCTTTTTGAGCGACAAAAACTCAAATTTGTACCCCACTTGGATTTTGAAAGCTGTCCGTTTTCGAACTTTGTTTTTCCAAAATACAAAGCTTTTTCCAAAATACTTACTTTGCGAAGGGTATTTCCTTCGACAGTTCGTTAAAACGAAGGAATCCTTCACACTTATAACCCCTGTCAGACAAGCTGAGTGCGATGGACTGTCGGCTTGCACTGGTTTGTGAGGCAGTGAGTGTTCAAAGGGCACGGAAAAACATTGAAAATAGTGTTAGCAGGTGATTCAATTTCCACAAATCAATAGAAATTTCAAAGTTCCAGTTATGCAACATGGCTGTAAGAGCGAATTTCCACAGAAATATGATTCGTGCTATTGTGATGATTCGTGCTATTTTGTAAAAACGTGATATAGCGAGAAATACCACTTTTTGTAAAATTATATGATTTTTTTTCTCTCGTGATTTTAGCAATTTTTACCGTCTTTTGAACCTTATAAAATCAAATTTGACCCGATCTTTTTTGAGAAAAATATTTTTATTATCGAAATCGTTCCTCCGTCGTGGTTACCCATCCCACACAACGTCATGTGAATTATTACGTCTGCCCTTGGGTGTATGATAAGAACTCCAAATTTCGCCAAAACGTTCGTATTAGGTATGTACCTACCAAGCAAAAGAATGAGTTCGATGACGAAAAATTTTCAAAAATTCTAAGGGGGTCAAGGATCATGATTATTAGGATCATATGATTATCTATATGATATTTATTTATATGGCGCTTATGATTATTTACATGGGTCTTTATTTATTTGGATCGTATGATTTATTTTCATGATTTATATGAATTTATATGATATAAACAAAAATGTATATGAATTTTTCGTGTCACTCCGGACGATATCTGTCCTTGGGTGTATGTTAAGAACTCCAAATGATCCTTATGATCATAATAATCCATGTAATCCTTATGATCCATATGAATAAATGTCACATAAATGCATATAAATTTTTTGTTAAAATCTAGGGATGACTCAGGATGCTCTGAAACGAATTTGCATAATTTAAAAAAAATAAAAAATGCATGTTCCGTAAATTTTGGACCCTTCGCAATGCCTTCGTTTTCTTTGAAAATTCGCTAAAAAGTCTCGAGAATATGAGGCCAGTGCCGTCAAAACTTGTTGAACAACCATCAGAAATCGAATGAACATTTAGATAGCGTGAAGAAGGAAGTTCTCCAGATTTACGAATGGTCGTTGAAAGACGGAACGGTTTATTACGTGGGAGACTTCGAATGGAAAAGGGGAAAAGAGGAATAAGCGTTGGAGAGGTGATGGAGTGTTGAGCTAACGTAAGAACTGTATATTTAACAAAAGAAGTGTCGCGATAAAAAAGAGAACAGAAAAAAGGAGTACAAAAGTTTATCTTAATAGACTGAGTACTTAAAGTGGGATGCATCAAGGGGGACGTAACAGAGCGCATGTAGAAAGTTAAATTGGGTGTAAGGGAGTAGATATAGAGAGATTGTTGGGGAAAGTATGAAAAGGAGGCGGATGACAGTTCCCCGAAGACCGCCATCATTTGAGCGAAGCTACCGACTGTATTCCCCCGTCTTTCTCTCTCAAAACCCCTTCGCCACCCCCGTTTATTGATGTTCTGATCAATTGCCAGCCAACTGAATAGGGGAAACTCTAAAAGTTTAAGTGCTTTTCTTCCCTTTAGCCTCTGCCAATGCCACAGTATTTCAATGCAGAATTATCTTTTAGCCTTGAGACGAGTCCAAGAAATCTAGAGGGCTTTTTCCCTTAGCGGAGTCTTCTTTTTCTCTTCCTTTTAAATGTTTATGATGGGGGGGGGGGGGGGGGGATTTTTTTTCAGCGTGATCCAAAAGGTGTTGCCTATTCATTTGTGGAAAAGTCACACGCTTGAGTCACACTCAGTTGTGCTCCTAAGCTCGGCCGCCCGATCGGAATACACCCAGGGGTGTCATGGGAGAAAAATGGGTGTAAAAATAGGGGTTTTCGAGGGATTTTTGAGGTTTTAGTGAACATTAGCTTGTGAGGTTTTTCCATGTTTTTTAGGGCGAGAATACCGAATATGAAGTTGATTTTGATTAAATAGTGAAGAATTGAGGTTGTAACAAAGCTGTGGTTCAAAAACCTGGGAAAATGTCTGATATCACCATAAATTCCTATAATAACACTAGAAGTAGTGTCAGCAGGTGAATCAAGACAATTAAATGGCACTGTCAATGATCAAAGATAATTCGTTTAAAAAAAATTCGTGTTTGACAAGGATTTTGCAGCGTTTAGGAATTTACGCATCTTGAAACGTAAAAGGAAAACGCTGCAAATCCCTGCACAACGGTTTATTATTTTTGTATAGAATACCCTTCCGTTACAGATCACAGCTCTATGTATAGATAACCCGTATATATAATATCGTCGGCTTACAAGAGAAATTCACTAAGTCAATTTTTTCAATTTTCGGTTTATTTGCTACTCCTATGTATTTTTCAACGCCCGATCGATTGGTGACGTCAATTTTGAGATCCTAGGAACCGTTCTCACGGAAAATGCGAAATAGTTTTTCACTAAGTCAGAATGTTAAAAAAATTAGTCAGGAGAAATTCACTAAGTCCTTACCGTGATGATTATCGAGACTTAGTGAATTTCTCCAAAGGCAATAAATTATTGCCGTTGATGTGAAATTCACTAAGTCACTTGAATGGATTCATATTTCTGATCATTTCGTGTGGATCCGGGATAAAAATACGACTAGGCAGAAAGGATTTTCGCGATTCACCTACCCACAGCATCAGTTACCTCGACTCGAGACAGTTATTAATGAAATAAATATAAAGAGATATAAATGAATATAAAGAACACTGTGTCAGAAAAGATGCAGCCATGAAGGAAAAGGATTTGGACAAAAAAAGCCACTCATGACAAAAGCTTCATGTCGATAACTTGTGATCTTCAAAGCGTGCTTCAGATCCCCAGTTCTGGTGTAAGTTTGCTGTATTACCTCAGAAAAATAGATGTGTACAACTTTACTGTGTATGAGGCAGCACCCCCGAACAACGGATACTGTTTTTTCTGGACTGAAGTAAATGGCAAAAGAGGGAGTTGTGAGATCGGGTCCTTTTTGCTGCAGTTCATAATGGACCACGTTCCTCACACAGTAGAACGCCTCACTATCTTTTCGGACACTTGCGGGGGTCAAAACCGTAACATTCAAATATCGGCACTGTTGTTGTACGCTGTACGCAATCACCCCAGCTTAGAAATCATCGAACAGAAGTTTATGGAGAGCGGCCATTCTTACATGGAGGTCGACTCAATGCATTCTGCAGTCGAAACAGCAAAGAAAAATGTGGATGTCTTTAGTGTTCATGAATGGGAAAACATTTTTCGAATTGCACGAAAAAGTAAGGATGGATACCACACTAAAGAGCTCTGCTTTCAGGACATGTTAAACTTAAAACACCTTGTTCAGACAACAGTGTTCAACAAGAACGTGGACGATGCGGGTCAAAAGGTTAACTGGCTGAAAGTAAAAGTGTTTCAGTACAGAAGGGATGAGCCAGAATCCATTGGATATAAGTACGGTTATCAAGATGAATTCAGGAAGATTCCGTTGAGAATGGCATCAGCCAGAAAAAGCCGGGCCTCCACTTTGAGGATGACTAAAACATATTTAGCTCCACTGTACCGGAATCAGCTCCCGATTTCAGTGGCAAAAAAGAAAGACCTAACAACTCTCTGCCGTAAGGGTGTCATACCGCAGAATTTGCAGCAGTGGTTCTATGGTTTACAGACAAGTAACGCCATAGTTGACCGGGCTGCTGAACCTGCACTGTCAGACGCTTCTGACGAAGAATAATAATTTTGTGAGAAGTGAAGTTTTGAACTGAATTGAGAGCATTATTTTGAATTTTAAAGTTCCTTTTTTTCCACAAAGTTTCAAATAATAATTGTATTGCAGTCGAAACTCGGATTTTAAACAATAAATTACTTTTAAAATCCTTAAAAAAAACTTATTAAAATCCTTCACCCCCCTCATTAATGCGATCAAAATTCAGGGAGAAATAGATAGAAGAATCCCTAAGTCATCACATCTCAGAAGTTTTTCGACAAGTGAAAATCATTAAGTCACTATAGTCAGGTGAAATTCACTAAGTCAGGTCCCTTCGTACGAAAAGTACATTTTTAAGTTAGTTGTGAATGCGCTAACCACTTGGGGATCACGTGGAAGTAAGTAGACATCACGAAGCAGCTGCACACCAAATTTCAACCCTCTAATCCAATTTCTTCCTAGCAAAACGGGTCTCACCAAAAACTGAATTTTTCAAATTTGATTTTCTCAAAACTATAATATTTGACTTAGTGAATTTCACTTGTAAGCCGACGATTATGTACTATTCTATACATATTATGTAGATCACAGACCCTCCGTAGGTTAGTACCTAACCCCGTACTCGTTACTAGGTACCTACCTAAATCACGAGTTAAATGTTGCTAAAATAATTCTGCCGATGAAAAACAGTACCTAACAAAAAGAAACACACATAATGAAGTTCTGAAAAGAAATTGTTGATGAGGAGTGAAAAAAGTTGCAAAAGTACCTACCAACAAACTCCAGCCCCTTCTACGTAGATGGTATAATGAACCGTTGTGTAATAATTTACCGTTGAGTAATGATTTACCGTAGTAATAATTTACCCATCAATAATACTTCAACGTTTGTTCAAGTTTCACTACCTACCAACAAACTCCAAAAGAGCCATCATTTTTCAAATGAAATAATATCACAGAACAACCAACTCGACTTCATACTCCGCCAATATAATCAGGTGGCCCCTAGCAATGATTTTATCTCCACCAATTTTCCTATTGTGGGCGCGTCTCTGGTTAGGAGATTTGGTTTGAATTGTATACAATTTATTTCATTCACACTGGAGTCGAAAATGCCTGTCGGTGCAAACTTCGGGGCCTTACTGTGACGAACGGCTGGACGTACGATGCTCCGGATGGTCTTAAAAAAACTCGCAAGTTCAAGAACTATTTAAAACCGTGAAAATATTCACGTAAAAAAATGAATGGCGTTTTGAAAATTTCAACCCTTATTTTGAACCCCTTAGAGATGACTGACAGTAACGTCGAGCTTCGAGGACCAACTAGACCCCGAACGGAACCTATAACCCGAATTTCATCAATTTTCTTTCATGGTAACTAAGAAAAGTAGCCCGTACGGCGTACGGCGGACAGACAGAAATATTTTTATTGCAGTTTTGGATTCTACATACCTTGAAACGTAAACCATCAAATTTTGAGGGGGGGTAAGAATTTTTTTTTTCATGCTCGATTCCAATGGTTCATTATTGAAAATAATAAACCAAAAATTTGAGTGTTATAAACACGAATAAGGCTCCTAATTTTTCCCCCCCTAATTTGATCATTGAAAGTGCCATTTAATTGTCTTGATTTACCTTTGCTGAGCGAAAACATAGGTGTATTATTCACAGAATAATAAATCAAAACGGACCTCCATTCCTCAGTATGTAAATTGGATTGGTCACTCTTAATTAGCATTGGTTGTTGTCAAGGAAACAAGTTGACGTAGAAGTTCAGGGGAAAGCTGCGTTCTGGCGCAGGGGCCACACTGCAAGACCTGTGATACTAAATCCGCACGACACACAACCCAGCACTACGAATTTTTCGAGAACATTTACGAAATTTTCGTAAATTTTGTTATCAACTTCAAAAATTTACGAAAATATCGTTCGTTTTTCGAAAATTTCCAAAATTTACAACATTGTTGAATAATGCACGAAATATTCTCAAGTTTTTGTCATTGTTCAAAAATCGCGTTACCTTCAAAATGTAAGAAAATTATTTTGAATATTGCCGAAGGAAATGACAAAAACTTCGATAATATTCAAAATAATTTTTTTACATTTTGAAGGTAACGCGATTTTTGAAAATTGGAAAAAAAATTCGAAGGTAATGACGAAAATTTCGTGAATTTTTCAAAAATGTAAGTTTCAAATATTTCCAAAAAACGAACGATATTTGCGTAAATGTTTTCGAAAATCGTTGAAGTTAACAAAATTTACGAAAAATTCGTAGTGTTGCGGGTTGTGTGTCGTGCGGGTTTAAGTATCACATGTCAAAGAAAAACGGAGTTATTGAAAAACGGAGTTATTCAAAAAATCAAACCATCGTCAGTAACTCACTCACAATAACGTTATTGTTGATCACCGAAACCGGTAGGTATAACAGTGTTTTTTTTTGCGTTTTTCGTGTATTAGTGGAAATAGACTATTTCTTCAATAACTCCGTTTTTCTTTGAAATGGGTTTCCACGATTTCTTCGCGAGTGATTTAGTTCGTATCACATGTCTTTGCTGGGTGGCCCCTGCGCCAGAACGCAGCTTTTCCCTCTTCTCGTAGATGTCATGTTGGAGATCCGAATAGACTCAATAGAGCGATTCACAGGATTGTTCTTCTTATGTGATTAGTTTTTATTGGGCATCAATATTCGGATAAACTTGAGCTGTGGTAATAAAGTAATAACTGAGACACTTGGCCGTTGAGAGACTAACGTTGCTGGGTTTACAAAACGATCACAGGAAGTGGTGTCTTGAGCGATCCAGAGGGGTTGAGAGTCGACTCGTTGGGGCAGTTTATGCGGCGATGGGAGTAGGCTAATGATGTGCCGCAGCTGTGTCTGTCAACGGTGGACGATCGGGTGCAGGAGGGGAAGGATCGAAAGGGCTACGAAGGGCTCGGGATCCGAACTAATTACAAGCGTCCGACGATGAAGGGCCGCGGGGGTTCGGGAGGCGGCAGTGGGAGACAGTCGTAGACTTGGGGCCATTACTCGGGCAACACGGGGGCCTACAGACTCCCAGGGCCCTTCTTCCTTCCACCCCGTAGGTGGTGGGGTGGGGGATGTGAATAGGAGACGCCCTTAGAAGGGCTGAAGGGATACTGTGAGAGGGATCGGGGACGACCTGTGGTGCGGAGGGGTGAATAGGGGGCCCTTAGAAGGAGGAAAGGACCGAAAGGGACAGATAGCCCTCTCCACCGCCCAAGGGTAAGGGGGGTGATGGCCTCGGGAAGGGCGAGGGTCAAAGTTTCGGCCCACTTAGCCCGACACAATGCCCTTCTCCTCTCTCACTTCCGCGCAGCTCAGCTCTCTGCTACTTATTACAGTAGGAAACTCTGTCTATCGAATTCTCCCTTTTGGTTCTCCGAACAAATGATATAATTAATTGCCTTTCATCTTCTCTGAGGTTAGACTTTCCTCCAAAAATTGCTTGCAACAGACGGAACAAAAATTAGGTACCTAGTAACTGTCTGAAAATAGTGTATTAAAAAATAAATAAATAAATCAAATCTTCTCTGAGGTTACTTTCCTCCAAAAATTGCTTACAGCAGACGGAACAAAAATTAGGTACCTACCTAGTAACTGTCAGAAAATAGTGTATTAAAAAATAAATAAATAAATCAAATAAATCTTCTCTGAGGTTACTTTCCTCCAAAAATTGCTTGCAGCAGACGGAACAAAAATTGCTTACAGCAGACGGAACAAAAATTAGGTACCTAGTAACTGCCTGAAAATGGTATATTAAAAAATAAATAAATAAATCAAATTTTCTCTGAGGTTACTTTCATCCAAAAATTGCTTACAACAGACGGAACAAAAATTAGGTACCTACTAAGTAACTGTCTGAAAATGGTATATTAAAAAATAAATAAATCAACAAAATCCCGCTGGGAGGGGGGGGGGGGGGTTAGCTGTCGACCACAGAAAACTGTGATCTACGCAGAAGGGGCATCTATACAGGTAAATAATAAACCCTTGTGTAATAATTTGTGTAATAGTTTGTCCGTGTATCAGTGGAAATATACGCCCTTTTAATAACTCCGTTTTTATTTTTCTTTGAAATGGGTTTCCACGATTTTATCGCGAGTGATTTAGTTCGTGACAGCCCCCCCCCCCCTCCCCCCAACTCCCATTCTCACTTTATCACTCGAAATATTCCCTCTTCACCGAGCGACGAAGATGATTGGTTCGTTAGATTCCTAAGATCGGGCGGAAAAAATAACCTCCTTTCCACTGGAAAGTGATGAAAATACATTTCCGTCTTTCAGTTTAATGCCAAAGGGGGGGTCCATTGTGAGAATCGTTTGTATAAGACGGTTTCTTTTGGCCCCCAGCCGAACATTTAGTAGTTGGATGGCTACCAACTGATGTCTACATCCAACTTCACTACTGCCAGAATCCATTTCCCCCCGTAATGAGCTGTTAAATGCGTCTTTCGACGGGGAGTTAGATGGGGGGGGGGGGGGGGGGAGCTCGGAGAGCATTAGGGCGGTAGCACTGGTGTAGCTGGGGAAGGGGTGGAAGAGTTGTGCGTTGTGCGTTGTGTGTAATGATGAGGGTGGCGAGACAAAAGGGAGAAAGGAAAACTGGGAGAATTCATAGTCGTAAGTGGCTCGTAATTCACTGTATTTCATCTGGTTGGGTAATAATTTTCGGCCTACAACAGGTTGATGCGGGTGTTCCTGTTTCTTGCTTGGGACTCTTTTATGCTATATGAAGAGCACAGGGAAGGAAGTCGAAATGTAAAATCATTCCAGAAGTTCAAATCGAATTTGAAAGTTCATCAAAACCCCAGCACTTTCGCTACTTCTTCGGTTTAAACTCATTAATTTTTGGTATTATTTTGTTGGTGCACATCCTTGAGTATTGTTAGAATTTGCAAAAACGTGATTTATTCATGCAACGGAAACCAAATTTTAAGTTGGGGGGGGGGGGGGGGGGTAAATTATTTTGTTCATGCTCATTCCAAAGGTTCATTATTGAAAATAATTCACCAAAATGATGGCTCTTTTGGAGTTTGTTGATAGTGAAACTTGAACAAACGATGGGTAAATTATTACATAATGGTAAATTATATTACACAAGGGGAAATTATTAGGCAGTAGTTCATTATACTGTCTTCGTAGAAGAGGCCGGAGTTTGTTGTCAGGTACCTACGTTTGCAACTTTTTTCACTCCACACCAACAATTTCCCTTCAGAACTTGATTATTTGCGATTCTTTTTGCCATTTTAGTTACTGCTTGTCATCGACAGAATTATTTTAGCAACATTTAACTCGTGATTTAGGTAGGTACCTAGTAACGAGTACAGGGTTAGGCACTAACCTACGGAGTATCTGCGATCTATATAATAATGTATAGAATAGCACATATTATATTATATAAAGGGTTATCTATACGGGGAGCTGTGATCTCTAACAGAAGGGTATTCTGTACAAAATAATAAACCATTGTGCAGGGATTTGCAGCGTTTTTTGATAAGTACTTTTGTAACTCGAACAAACGTTGAACAAACGTTAAATTGTTAAGCAACGTTTCATTGTACTATCTACGCAGAAAGGGGTATCTATACAGGTAAATTATTACACAACGGTTTATTATTTGCCTTATGCTTCATGAATTAACTACAAATAATTAATGATGGTATTATTGATTCCCTCGCACTTGCATGAAACTTTAATTCCCGGGCCGGCTCCAGTGCTCCATTTAGGCCTTTCCTGGGAGGAGCTCGAGGGTATTGACCGCAGAACTGATCTAAGCAGAACGGGCATCTATAGCATTCGCAAACTGAATTAAACCTTTAGCAAACTGAATTAAACCTTTCGCAAACTGAACTTAGGTTAAACCTTTCGCAAACTGAACTTACTTTCACAATTAGAATTAAACTTCTCGTGAATTATGCATTTTTCAAGCACATGAATTTTGTGTGACTCAAATCATTGCTTTTGTTGTTCCAATATTATAATAAATTATTACTTTTGTCACCATTGGTACTATATATACATATATTACAAATATAAACTAATAAGTCAATGCTCTAAAGTACGTATAGCATTCGCAAACTGAATTATATCGCAGACTGAAATATTAACCAACATTTTAACACATGAATTGTCTGATTTTTCAAGAAAGGGGAAGGTCAGTGGAAGGGTTGTGCTGTAGCTGCGGCAGGAAGTGGGATATACATGTCCATGACGTACTTTGAACAGTCTTGAGCACTTACTTTAGGCATGCTCATTGCAATGACGTCAGACAAAAATTATGCTCACCTCGTTGAGTGAGAATCTTCCTTGCTTCATTTTTGATTTTTGAAAACGCCTTTTCATCAGGATTAGCATGGGAGAGTAAGGTGGCAAGAACTTTACCCCCATATCTGATTCAGCTAAAAACTGTTTACTATAGTAGAACGGTGAATTCTCACGTTGCCCATAATTACGAGGACGCCATCTTTGGGTTTTTGTTACTTCTTCAGTCCCAGCTGTCTCAGAAACTCACGAAAAACTTCAGCAGTCGTGGTTCCAGAAGTTACAATTTTTGAATGCACGACCTGTACGTTATTGAGAGCAACTATTTATAGAGGTATTGCGTCCTCTTACAGTAGGAACAGTCACCACTGCTCCAGTTCCGGCCTTTGAACGTGCCCTTGAACGTGAACCCTTTCTAATTGTGAAAGGGTTAATTCAGTTTGCGAAAAATTTAATTCCAAGTGCGAAAGGTTTAAGTCTACTTGCGAAAAGTTTAATTCAGTTTGTGAAAGGTTTAATTCAGTTTGCGAATGGTTTAATTTCTGTTTGCGAAAGGTTTAATTCAGTTTGTGAAAGGTTTAATTCAGTTTGCGAATGGTTTAATTTCTGTTTGCGAAAGGTTTAATTCAGTTTGCGAAAGGTTTAATTCAGTTTGTGAAAAGTCTAATTCAGTTTGCGAATGCTATGTACAGGTAAAAAGTATGGGGTTAGGTACTAACCTACAGAGGATCTGCGACCTATATAGTATGTATACAATATCACATTATTATGTTATATAAAGGGTTATCTATACGGAGAGCTGTGAATCTATAACAGAAGGGTATTCTGTAAAAAATAATAAACCGTTGTGCAGGGATTTGCAGCGTTTTTTGATAGGTACTTTTATAACTCGAACAAACGTTGAACAAACGGTAAATTGTTAAACAACGTTTCATTGTACTATCTACGCAGAAAGGGGTATCTATACAGGTAGTAAATTATTACGCAACTGTTTATTATTTGCCTTATGCTTCATGAATTAACTACAAATAATTAATGATTGAATTATTGATTCCCTCGCACTTGTATGAAACCTTAATTCCCGGGCCGGCCCCAGTGCTCCATTTAGGCCTTTCCTGGGGGGAGCTCGAGGGTGTTGACCGCAGAGCCGATCTACGCAGAACGGGCATCTATAGCATTCGCAAACTGAATTAAACCTTTCGCAAACTGAATTAAACGTTTCACAAACTGAATTAAACCTTTCGCGAACTGAATAAACCTTTCAAAAACTGACAACAAACTTTTCGCAAACTGTATTAAACTTTTCGCAATTAGAATTAAAACCTTTCGTACTTTGAATTAAACCTTTCGCAAACTGAATAAACCTTTCACAAACTGACAAACTTTTCGCAAACTGAATTAAACTTTTCGCAATTAGAATTAAACCTTTCGTACTTTGAATTAAACTTTTTGCAAACTGAATTAAACCTTTCACAATTAGAATTAAACTTTTCGTGAATTACACATTTTTCAAGCACATTGGTGTGGGGGGGTGCAGCCCTGCAACGTTGTGCGCCGTAAATGTTTGAGGCCTACGGAAAGCAATCATTTCTGGCCATGATTCAGGAAGTCTGGTCAGAGGCAGATTACCAGACGCCATCTCCATTCCGTCCCGGACGCCTCCTATAAGACGGATGAACCTGATAAAAACAAGAGCCCTTTCTCACCCTTCCCTCCCTTCCCCACCGCCCTTTCCAGACTCTTATATCCCACCCTTCGCCCTTCCATCAGCCCTCCCGCCCCTACCACTTCGGACAGGTTGAATAAAACATATAACGCTCGCCGATGCGGAGAAGGGGCTTCCAACACCCATTTGTTCACTCTAACGCCCATACATTTATTCACCAGGTGCATGTTTCGCTCAGCCTTGAGCTTACCAAATCTGAACACCTTTTATCTCCGTGAAACCCAGCACGAATCTGTTGTGAAGGGAAAAGGTCTCGGGAGATTTTATCAGTGGAAAAGGTTATCCGACGCCGAAATGAAATGAATACGATTTGTATTGCGAGTGCTCAGCTTCCCTCCAACTGAAGAGCAGTGCATAACTTCCCAATGTACCCATGACAACCCGCATAATTCATAATAATACGTTGAATTTATATATTTATGTACACTGCTATTCAGCCTTGAGTAGGCTGGGGATTATATGCTAATCTTACTGGTAATCCCCTCAGCTGAAGCGATGAAAATGTACTACATTATTATTTCCGTTGGGCTGAAGATGTTTGAATACATTAATGTTGGAGACTGACCGAAATGGAAATCATGGACAATCCGAAATTTTGCGTAGGCAATATATTAATAATCATTCAGGTTGGTAGGTTATGCTATGAATTGACATGAAGTTATGAAAAATGTCAAACGATGAAATTTCTCCGTATGGTGGCACCGTTGTCATTGACATCTTGGGCTGGTTCAGTAGGCACTTCAAGATTTTCAAAAGTTTCATCGTCACCATCTGAAGGCCATAAATCTTCATGGACGCTTGAATGCCTAATTTATACAGTATGGCACATGCTGGAATAATCCTGAGTGTTATGCGAAGCTTGGTATGTATTTCGTAATATAAATAGGGAAACCGCTTCTTCCAACGTCCAATAGTTCTCTCCACTGAATTTCTGGTAGTTTGGTGTGCCTTATTATACTTCCTCTCAGGTTCTGTAGTGGGGTTTGTGAGAGGGGTGAAAATATACTTTTTTTGGGCGTAGCCAGCGTCGCCCAGTAAGTGGCCAAGTCGTCTGTGGTCTTCTTCAGACGAACTCTAATGGCACTGCTGTCAAAGAGTCTCGAGTCGTGGGTAGAGCCTGGCCACCTGCAAACTATTATCATATATTTCTTCATTTGGGCCACTAACAATTTGGTCATTTAAGTAAGGAGAAATAGCCCTTCCTATTACGAAAAATCTCTGCCTGGTCACCTCTGGGGCTAGATATTGGAATGTGGGTGCCATCGACAAGGCCGATTACCCCTGGAAAATTCGCTATGCGATAAAAACGCATCCGTGTTTGGTGAAGTTCTGCAGTTGTATTTGGCATTTGTATGAAGTGGGCGATTTTCCTGCATACATTTTCCGAAACTGTTTTTATTATGCGGTGAACTGAGGGCTGGCTAACTTGAAATAAATCACCGCATACCGTCTGGAACAAAGAAGTCATTAAAAATTAATATTTTATTATGTCAAGGAAAGGGCTAGTATTTGTCCAAGGTCAATAATTACTGGTACTTTTAGGTACCTACCAGTTCAACTTCCTGCAATAAGGTTCACACGCTGGGCTTCTCAAATTTTGCCGATTGAACACAGAGGCCAACATACTGATATCACCTTAACATAAATTATGAGGTATACGCACAAATAGCTTACATTTTTGAAGAAATTGAGGGCCGTCCAAACAAAGATGGGAAGCCGTATGACAAGGTGAAATCTGTCAACGTTATTCGTATTGGTTTCTTGCATTCTGCCGATCGAACATAGAGCACAACATGAACTACTTGTATCTACTTGACATAAGGAGAACATTTCGGAACAGTGAACACCCATTTATTATACGAAACATTGATGAGGGAGGAGGAAGTGTTTCTTACCTGATATGAAGATAGAGGAACCTCCTCCGAAATTGATTTTCGTAATAGAATTCCATAGGGTTTTGTTGGTCCCTGATATATCGTTTTGTAGCACTCATCACATGCTGATTCTGTATTCTTGATTCCTCTGCATCGATTTCATCATCCCACTCGTACATTTCCATAATTTCATTTATCTCCATTGTGGTATACGAGGTACACGGAATTCAGCCGGAAAGAGGAATCCAAAAGGACGCAAAACACAGATAACTAGCACAAATAAAGCTGAAGGGACCTGCCGACTCCCCTTGGATTTGGACCCCTCCTGAGCTTAGTGTAAACTCAGCTTGTAGCCAAGTAGGCTTTATGAATAAGATCTGAGTCTGCGCTTAAGTATAGACTTGAGTATTCTCCCAGCTTTACCACTATGAATAGCGGTAAGTGTGCATCGCCCCTTAAATGGCACACTTAGGGGAACACGCAGACTCCAGGGAGAACTATGAATTCCGCCCATACTCACCTAAGTGTAACCATAAGCTTTTCTTCTTCCGAAATCGCCATCCTGAAATTGGTGTTTTGCTTCAGTACTTTTTGGTTTATTATTTTCAATAATGAACCATTGGAATCGAGCATGAAAAAAAAAATTCTAACCCCCCCTCAAAATTTGATGGTTTACGTTTCAAGGTATGTAGAATCCAAAACTGCAATAAAAATATTTCTGTCTGTCCGCCGTACGCCGTACGGGCCACTTTGCTTAGTTACCATGAAACAAAATTGATGAAATTCGGGTTATGGGTCCCGTTCGGGGTCTAGTTGGTCCTCGAAGCTCGACGTTACTGTCAGTCATCTCTAAGGGGTTCAAAATAGGGGTTGAAATTTCCAGAACGCCTATACCTTTGTTTTACGTGAATTTTTTCACGGTTTTAAATAATTCTTGAACTTGCGAGTTGTTTAAGACCATCCGGAGCATCGTACGTCCAGCCGTTCGTTCACAGTAAGGCCCCGAAGTTTGCACCGACAGGCATTATCGACTCCAGTGTGAATGAAATTGTATACAATTCAAACCAAATCATCCACCTCAATTTTCCACTCCTTGGCCAAAATCGACCTCATATTCGATCTTCTCGTCCCCAAAAACATGGAAAACGATACCTCAAAAGCTCATGTTACCAACATGTTGCTAAAACGCAAAAAGTACCTATTTTTACACACATTTTCACTCACAACATCCCTGGGTATATTCCGATCGGGCTGAAAAGTTTCGGGACACAACTAGGGCCCAAATAGAGCATGTGTGCGAAAAAACGACTTTTTTAGACCGAAAATGAAGCCTGTACACGTGATACGGCGGACGGCGTACGGCGGACGGCGGACGGCGGACGGCGGACGGCGTACGGCGTACGGCGGACGGCGGACGGACATTGCATTTTTTGAATCTACGCACCTTGAAACGGAAAAGAAATAAGTTTGAGGGGGGGTTATAAAAATTTTTTGCTGAGCGAATACATAGGTGTATTATTCAGAGAATAATAAACCAAAATGTATTAACAGGGTTTAAATGGAACGACATAACTGCCGGGACACCAACAACTCAACTGCCTACTCGCCTGTAATCGTTAGCAATGTAAACACATCATCGCATCGCATATATCGCTTTAAAATTCGTAGCTCTCTCTTCTTCGCATCGCTTCGCGTGCATTGTAAACATAGCCTTAGGGCCAAAATGGGCCTAACAGGTCTTGTCTTCCGTCAATCTTGAACTCATACTATTATGAAGAACATGGAAGTATCGTGTGGCCATCTTCACTTCTCTCTGGAAGGGGTTTCATAAAGTTTAAAATCGTCAACATCTTTCTTTTTTTCCAAATATAAAATGTTGGGGCACTAAAAAACCTCGAATTTGGCCCACGCTTTTACTCCTAAAATCCTTATATTTGTACTTTTCCTTTGTTTTGTAAATAAAAACATGTTGGAGAATTTTTAATTGTTTAACCGAGATCAGATGTTGTTTCTGGAGACGAATGAATACTACTTATACACAATTCCGGTGTGAAGATGGCCACTCGATACTTCCATGTTCTTCATAATAGTATGGGGTTCAAGATTGGCGGAAGGACAAGACCTCAAACAATTGAAAGTCCTCCAACATGTTGGTTTATTATTTTCAATAATGAACCATTGGAATCGAGCATGAAAAAAAAATTCTTACCCCCCCTCAAAATTTGATGGTTTACGTTTCAAGGTATGTAGAATCCAAAACTGCAATAAAAATATTTCTGTCTGTCCGCCGTACGCCGTACGGGCCACTTTTCTTAGTTACCATGAAAAAAAATTGATGAAATTCGGGTTATAGGTTCCGGTCGGCGTCTAGTTGGTCCTCGAAGCTCGACGTTTCTGTGAGTCATCTCTAAGGGGTTCAAAATAGGGGTTGAAATTTTCAAAACGCCTATACCATTTTTTTACGTGAATATTTTTACGGTTTTAAATAGTTCTTGAACTTGCGAGTTTTTTAAGACCATCCGGAGCATCGTACGTCCAGCCGTTCGTTCACAGTAAGGCCCCGAAGTTTGCACCGACAGGCATTTTCGACTCCAGTGTGAATGAAATTGTATACAATTCAAACCAAATCTCGTAACCAGAGACGCGCCCACAATAGGAAATTTGGCGGAGATAGAATCATTGCTAGGGATCACCTGATTATATTGGCGGAGTATGAAGTCGAGTTGGTTGTTCTGTGATATTATTTCATTTGAAAAATGATGGCTCTTTTGGAGTTTGTTGGTAGGTAGTGAAACTTGAACAAACGTTGAAGTATTATTGATGGGTAAATTATTACTACGGTAAATCATTACTCAACGGTAAATTATTACACAACGGTTCATTATACCATCTACGTAGAAGGGGCTGGAGTTTTTTGGTAGGTACTTTTGCAACTTTTTTCACTCCTCATCAACAATTTCTTTTCAGAACTTCATTATGTGTGTTTCTTTTTGTTAGGTACTGTTTGTCATCGGCAGATATATTTTAGCAACATTTAACTCGAGATTTAGGTAGGTACCTAGTAACGAGTACGGGGTTAGGTGCCAACCTACGGAGTGTCTGCGATCTACATAATATGTATAGAATAGTACATATCATATTATATAGACGGGTTATCTATACATAGAGCTGTGATCTGTAACAGAAGGGTATTCTATACAAAATAATAAACCGTTGTGCAGGGATTTGCAGCGTTTTTTTATTTTGTGTGGCCATCTTCACTTCTCTGTGGAAGGGGTTTCATAAAGTTTAAAATCGTCAACATCTTTCTTCCTTTTGGTTTATTATTCTGTGAATAATACACCAATGTATTCGCTCAGCCAAAAATTTTTATAACACCCCCTCAAAATTTTTTCTTTTCCGTTTCAAGGTGCGTAGATTCAAAAAACGCTGCAAAGTCCTTGTCACATGGGTTTATTATTCTATTGGACGTACCTACAGAAATGTTGGCTGTTCATTTATTGTTTCTTTCATGTGCAACAATTGAAATAGCTATTTCTGATTGTTTCCACCAATTTTGGCCCCCAAAACTTAAATTAGGTAGGTACGCTCCTTTTTTTTCTTCTTCTTCAAATTATCGTTGATCATTGGTAGTGCCATTTAGTCGTATTGATCCACGTGTTGAAACTTTTGCTAGTGTTATTCTACAAATTGATGGTGATTTCAGACGATTTCGCAGGTTTTGGACTCATAAAAAATCAATTTTGGGGGCTGAACATCTGGTACAACCTCAATTTTCCACTCTTTGGTCAAAATCGACTTCATATTCGGTCTTCTCGTCCAGAAAAACATGGAAACCGATACCTCAAAAGCTCATGTTACCAATATGTTGCTAAAACGCAAAAAGTACCTATTTTTACACACATTTTCACTCATAACACCCCTGGGTGTATTCCGATCGGGCTGAAAAGTTTCGGGACACAACTAGGGCCCAAATGGAGCATGTGTGCGAAAGAACGAATTTTTTAGACCGAAAATGAAGCCTGTACACGTGATACGGCGGACGGCGGACGGCGGACGGCGGACGGACATTGCATTTTTGGAATCTACGCACCTTGAAACGTAAAAGAAAAAAGTTTGAGGGGGTGTTATAAAAATTTTTTGCTGAGCGATTACATAGGTGTATTATTCACAGAATAATAAACCAAAATGCAATGTCCGTCCGCCGTACGCCGTCCGCCGTCCGCCGTATCACGTGTACAGGCTTCATTTTCGGTCTAAAAAATTCGCTCTTTCGCACACATGCTCCATTTGGGCCCTATTTGTGTCCCGAAACTTTTCAGCCCGATCGGAATATACCCAGGGGTGTTATGACTGAAAATGTGTGTAAAAATAGGTACTTTTTGCGTTTTAGCAACATGTTAATAAAATGAGCTTTTGAGGTATCGTTATTCATGTTTTTGGGGACGAGAAGACCGAATATGAAGTCGATTTTGACCAAAGAGTGGAAAATTGAGGTTGTACCAGATGTTCAGCTCCCAAAATTGATTTTTTATAAGTCAAAAACCTGGAAAATCGTATGAAATCACCATCAATTTGTAGAATAACACTAGAAAAAGTATCAAGAGGTGGATCAAGACGATTAACTAGTACTATCAATGATGAAAGATAATTTGAAAAAAAAAGGAGCGTACCTAATTCGTGTTTTGAGGGCCAAAATTGGTGGAAACCACCAGAAATAGCTATTTAAATTATTTTATATGAAAGAAACAATAAATAAACAGCCAACGTTTCTGTAGGTATGTCCAATAGAATAATAAACCCATATGACAAGGACTTTGCAGCGTTTTTTTTCTATATATAAAATGTTGCTGCACGTGTTAAGAACCAAAAAAAAAAAAAAAAATTGAATCTGGCCCACGCTTCTACTCCTAATATCCTTATAATTGTACTTTTCCTTTGTTTTGTAAATAAAAACATGTTGGAGAATTTTTAATTGTTTAACCGAGGTCAGATGTTGTTTCCGGATTGACGAATGAATACTACTTATACAAAATTCCGGTGTGGAGATGGGCTCACGATACTTCCATGTTCTTCATAATAATAGTATGAGTTCAAGATTGGCGGAAGACAAGACCTGTAGTCCCATTTTGGCCCTAAGGCTATGTTTGCAAACCGGAATTTTGTATAGGTAAGTAATATTCATTCGTCAATCCACAAACATCTGACCTCGGTTTAAGAACTAAAAATTCTCCAACATGTTTCTATTTACAAAACAAAGGACAAGTACAAATATAAGGATTTTCTAAAATCACGAAAAATGAAATTTTACGAAACGTGCTGTGGTTTTTCGCTGTATCATCTTTTTACGCTTTTTACGAATCATGTGTTTCTTTGAAAATTCGACCTGGTAGCCATGCTGCATGACTGGAACTTTCTCTCTTTACAGTCCTCGTTTTCGCATCCTGACAACCGCAGGTAGGGGCCTTGGATTCGTGATTGATTTAAAAAAAGTTTGTCCTCTAAAATGGACCGAAGGTAGTGGAAACTTTCAATTTGGAGGACATAAACTTTTTTTTAATCAATCACGAATCCAGGCCCCTACCTGCGGTAGTGAGGATGCAAGTTTCCGCTACCATTTTGCATTTCAGACATCAGGGAACATTTTTGGTTCCGTGTCCGTCTGTCCGTCCGTCTATGGTAATTCCTTGTAACGCCCATATAATACCCGAAATAATGGACAAAATGGGCTGAAATTTGGGGGGTAAGTGCGAGTTGGGTCACAAATGGTCCCATACCAAAATCATTGGATAAGTACCGTAACTTTGGTCTGCGCATGGGCAAGATCTGAACGCCCAGTGGTAGAAGTGGAAGACACCAAGTCGACGCACTCTCCGGTCTGCCATTCCCCACTTTAAGATTTGTATAATAAAATGTGAAATATTGAGAAATTTCATTCGGAATCGTGATTTAACTTGTCTGCGCATGCGCGAACATGAAATGTTGACCATTTCCTTGTAACGCTTCTAACTAGGCGGAAAATAGTCGTAGAGAGCTGCAGTTTTTTGAGCTACACGCGGGTTGGGCCGCAGATGGCCCCATTCCAAAATCATTGAAATCGTTCTGTCTGCGCATGCACGTGAAATACTTGAAACGCCCATACCTTAAATATCGTTGAAATGAGTTCAGATTTGGAGGATGCATCAGGAGTAATAATACTTTGATAGTTCCTTACGAATTTCTTTGGAATCTTAATGTAACTGTCATCTTCATCTGCGCATGCGCGAAGATGAAATGTTGACTATTTCTTTGTAGCGCTTCTAGCTGCGCGAAAAATAGTTGTACAGAGCTGAAATTTTTAGGGTACGCGCGGGTTTGATCGCAGGCGATCCTGTTTCTGAATCATGAAAGTAGTTTTTTTCTGCGCATGCGGAAACGTGAAATACTTTGAACGCCCAATACTACCTTAAATATCGTTGAAATGAGTTTAGATTAGAGGGTGGATCAGGAAAAACACTGCGATAGTTCCATATGAATTTCATGGGAATCGTACCGTAACTTTCGTCTGTGCACGCGCTTACATGATGTGTTTTCTTTGTAACGCTTCTAACAACGCGAAAAATAGTCGTAGAGAGCTGAAATTCTGAGGATAAACGCGAGTTGGATCGCAGATGGTCCCGTATCAGAACTAACCTACCCAACTATTCTTATGCGTTCATGTGATTGAGGTGATGAAGCTCTACTGCCTACTCGAAATGGCAGATTTTTCCCCTCCGTTTCACATATTTCGTTTTTAATGTGAAAAGGAGGGAAACAGTCTGCCATTTCGAGTAGGCAGTAGAGCTTCATCACCTCAATCACATGAACGCATAAGAAAACAAAATATGGTTATAATCACCGCAGAAGGAACGACAAGGCTCGGAAAATTTCCGCTGATTAAGGGGTAGAGTGGGAGTCGGCTCTCAATGAATGGGCCGAGGGAAAGCAAATGAAGGGCTTAGATCAATGTGTGATGTTGACTGTGAGCGTGTGAGCCAAACCCATTCTGGCCCTTTACCCGGCCCTCACCACCACCTCCCTCGCCCTTTACCCGGCCCTCACCACCACCTCCCTGGCCTACACTTCCTCATTCTCCGCCACACTCCGTTCCCAGCCCCACACCACCACCACCCCTGGCCCACATTCTGCCCTTTACTCCTCTCGAACAGCCCTTTTTCATCCCTCTCGCCCTCCTCTGCAATTAACGACGCTGTGCAAGGGCTCTCGATGCAAATGGAGCCCTTCCGGACGCCCTTCGCCCACCTCTAACTCCGATACCCCGGCTCAGACCTCAACACCCAACACATTGCTGGACAAATCTTTTCTCTTTTTGATTTGAGCCACTCGAGCAACTCCGTATTCCTCCGTGTTTGTGTCAGCCCTCGAAAGCTCTTGACCTGAATACAAAACTAATCCCGAAATGAAGAGAGAAACACCCACTTCCTCCACTTGTGCGGTCAGTTAATATTTTACCGACAACGCCCCTCGTCAGTTAAATTGCCGCAGGAGTGGAGCCAACCATAAAACTCCGCCCGCGGCCCATCCCTTCATTCAAAAGCACCCACAGTACACGAAACAGGTCTTTCCCTATCCATATTTATTCCGACGCCCGGATATATGTGAAAAAAAAACCCGTATGCAAAGGGGCAAATAGCTTCCTCGTGCACAATTACGACCGAATATTGTTTGGGTAGTTGAGGTGGTTAGAGCATAAACGTCCGCACATGCGCAGCCGAATTTTACAGTCAGATTCCGATGAAATTTACGAGTCCATCAATGGCCCCACGCGGAACCAAATTTATTCAGAAAGATCTGAAACATACCTAAAACGAAACAGAAAAATTTGATTTAGGGGGGACCCTGTGGTCACATTATGCAGGACAACTGTTTTTGTCCCTAAATACAATTTTTCTGTTGCGTTTTAGGTATGTTTCAGATCTTTCTGAATAAATTTGGTTCCGCGTGTGGCAATTGATGGACTCGTAAATTTCGTCAGTTTTCCTGCATAATGTGACCACAGGGCCTCCACTACGTTGGTAGGACACGGAAGCAATATTTATCCATAAAACTCGCTGTCAGTGAACAAATTTCCGAAGATGTCCGCAAAACATCACCAGCTTGAACCTACAAATTTAGTGTGCTTCACATTGTGTGCATGCGCACGTGCCCAAACATTTTATATTTGATTCTAAGCAAGAGATTTAAACTTTATGAAAACCCCTTCCATAGAGAAGTGTGTACTCCGAAAATTTGTTCACTGACAGCGAGTTTTATGAATATTGCTTCCGTGTCCTACCAACGTAGTGGAGGCCCTGTGGTCACATTATGCAGGACAGTTTGACGAAATTTACGAGTCCATGAATTGCCACACGCGGAACCAAATTTATTCAGAAAGAGCTGAAACATACCTAAAACGAAACAGAAAAATTTGATTTAGGGACAAAAACAGTGGTCCTGCATAATGTGACCACAGGGTCCCATTATGCACACTTCTCTATGAAAGGGGTTTCATAAAGTTTAAATCTCTTGCTTAGAATCAAATATAAAATGTTTGGGCACGTGCGCATGCACACAATGTGTTAAGCACACTAAATTTGTAGGTTCAAGCTGGTGATGTTTTGTGGACATGGATGTTAGCTATCAAGAAAAAGAAAATCATTGCAAAGAACCTTAATGGTATTATCGAAAATTAAAAAAAGGGGTCATAATCGAGTAGGTAGGTACCTCGATTTAGGGAGTAATTAAGTAAAGAAACGCAAATAGTACAACTTGATTTTAAACATGAACATTTTAAGAAAATCAAGACGAGACTTTGAAAATCAAGGCTCATTATTTTAATAATGAGCCTTCGGAATGACCAAAAAACTTTTTAACCCCCCCCCCCCCCCACCCGTCCTCAAAATTTTACGGTTTGCGTTTCGACGTAGAATGCAAATACCGGGACCGAATATTTTTCACTTCACACCAACTATTACCCTTGTGAACTACGTTTTGGTTTGTTATTCTGTGAATAATACACCTATGTATTCGCTCAGCAAAAAATTTTTATAACACCCCCTCCAAAATTTTTTCTTTTCTGTTTCAAGGCGCGTAGATTCCAAAAACGCTGCAAAGTCCTTGTTACATGGGTTTATCATTCTATTATTTTATTGGTCTACAGAAATGCTGGCTGTTTATTTATTGTTTCTTTCATGCAAAATAATTGAAATAGCTATTTCTGGTGGTTTCCACAAATTTTGGCCCCCAAAACTTGAATTAGGTACTACGCCCCCCCTTTTGGTTTATTATTCTGTGAATAATAAACCTATGTATTCGCTCAGCAAAAAATTTTTGTAACACCCCCTCAAAATTTTTTCTTTTCCGTTTCAAGGTGCGTAGATTCCAAAAATGCAATGTCCGTCCGCCGTCCGCCGTACGCCGTATCACGTGTACAGGCTTCATTTTCGGTCTAAAAAAATCGTTCTTTCGCACACATGCTCCATTTGGGCCCTAGTTGTGTCCCGAAACTTTTCAGCCCGATCGGAATATACCCAGGGATGTTATGAGTGAAAATGTGTGTAAAAATAGGTACTTTTTGCGTTTTAGCAACATGTTAGTAAAATGAGCTTTTTAGGTATCTTTTTCCATGTTTCTGGGGACGAGAAGACCGAATATGATGTCGATTTTGACCAAAGACGCGGAAATTGAGGTTTTACCAAAGGTTCAGCTCCCAAAATTGGTTTTTTATGAGTCAAAAACCTTGAAAACTGTCTGAAATCACCATAAATGTGTATAATAACATTGGAAAAAGTGTAAACAGGTGAATCAAGACCATTAAATGCCACTACCAATGATCAAAGATGATCTAAAAAACAAAGAAAAAAAAGCGTACCTATTTCATGTTTTGGGGGCCAAAATTGGTGGAAATCATCAGAAATAGCTATTTCAATCATTCCACATGAAAGAAACAATAAATTTAACAGCCAACAAGAATCTCTAGAACTCCAATAGAATAATAAACCCATGTGACAAGGACTTTGCAGCGTTTTGTTCTTCTTTCTAATTACCTTTGATCATTAATTGTACCATTTAATCGTCTTGATCCACGTGTTGACACTTTTTCTAGTGTTATTATACTAATTGATGGTGATTTCAGACGATTTCGCAGGTTTTTGACTCATGAAAAATCAATTTTGGGAGCTGAACATCTGGTACAACCTCAATTTTCCACTCCTTGGTCAAAATCGACTTCATATTCGGTCTTTTCGTCCCCAAAAACATGGAAAACGATACCTCAAAAGCTCATTTTACTACTATGATACTAAAACACAAAAAGTACCTACCTATTTTTATACACATTTTCACTCATAACACCCCTGGATATATTCCGATCGGGCTGAAAAGTTTCGGGACACAACTAGGGCCCAAATGGAGCATGTGTGCGAAACAACGATTTTTTTAGACCGAAAATGAAGCCTGTACACGTGATACGGCGTATGGCGTACGGCGGACGGACATTGCATTTTTGGAATCTACGCGCCTTGAAACGGAAAAGAAAAAATTTTGAGGGGGTGTTATACAAATTTTTTGCTGAGCGAATACATAGGTGCATTCACAGAATTATAAACCAAAATGCAATGTCCGTCCGCCGTACGCCGTATCACGTCTACCGGCTTCATTTTCGGTCTAAAAAATTCGGAATCACGACAAGACGCATTCTGTTCCACGTCTGATGGGACGTCCCCCTGAAATTTTTATTTTTCATTTGTTTCAATGTCAGAATGGTCCTTCGGAAGTACCGTTTCAGAAAGAAGTAGGCACCTGCACCACAGGTTGAAAAGTAGTAGCACCCTTCCAAAAGAAGGACGTCTGGTCACCCTAATTATACCGGCTCACATCACAGCTAGTTTGTTTGTCTGTTTCCGGTCCTTTGTCGGGGAGACACCTCCCAGCAGAAGTGATCGTTTGCAATTCCGCATGAAAAGTAGTGGCACTATTCGCTTGACACCTAAAAAGGTGCGTTTGCCAAGTCTCTCCGCAGGTCCCCGACCGTTGATGTTTTTTATTTTTATCTATTTGCCCTGGTATTTGTTATGCACCCCCTCAGCAAACTTTCCATCGAGAGGATCTGTTAGTTGGCATTCAAAACGCCCCCTTCGAGGTTTACTCCAGGAGGACCGCCTTTCCATACCACCGGTTTTTTTGTTTTTTTGTTTTTAGGCGAAAATTTAGCACCTTTCATTCTCTCTAAGGTCGAGGCTACGATAGGAGCGGTAAGCCACAGGCAGAGCCGCGTGGGTGCCGCTCTAAAAATAGTTTAACGGTCCTCACCAGAGACTGGCTACAATAGAAGAGGTCTTCGCCCGAGCGGTTTGGGCAACGCCCCAGATCCCGCTCGCCGCTAGGATCTGACAAATATTTTTCCATGCCGCTCAGTTGGTGTCCTAACGTCTTGGTGTCCTGGACTAGGTATTGTACTAGTATGGCACCAAAATTCTCAGACGAGGAATACGAAAATTTTATCACACTGGTCCAAGCCTGGCCATGCCTGTGGAATGATAGGCACGAGGACTTCAAGAATGCTACAAAAAATAAGAAGCTCTGGGATGAGGTTGGGTCAATCATGGACATTTCCGGTAAGTGCAGAAATTTATCATGTTAGAAATGATTAAGTACAATCAGTAAGAAAATAGTTACATTGCGTTATTATGTAAATCTCAAGCTAGAAGAAAAAATGATCAGTAAGCGTTATTGTCCTTGAAAAACTGCATACATTTTTCTCGTACATCTTTAGCCAAAGATGTGGCATTTCGGAATTCGCCTGGAGTTGTTTCTTTAACGGAATGATGAGGTTTTTAGACCGAAAATGAAGCCGGTACATTGCATTTTTGAATCTACGCACCTTGAAACGGAAAAGAAAAAATTTTGAGGGGGTGTTATAAAAATTTTTTGCATAGGTGTATTATTCACGGAATAATAAATCAAAACCGTTCAGGATCTTCTTTCACTTTGAGGAATAGCAGGTGGTATTCCCCTGTAAACTAATATTCTCTGTAAATTAATGGGGTGAACACCAAACCATCTTTTGAGCACAGGTTTTCCACACGACCTTTTAAAAATCCTCAATGAATTTACACTCAACATGAGTAAACGCGCACTTTTACTGTTCGAAGGCATGATTTCGACTGTGCGATCCTCGGTTGCGCCTACCCTGCGCAGCTCGTATGGTAGCACCCCCACTATCATGCCGCTCATCCCTTGTCGCTCACCGTTCACCGCCTACCGCTCCTATCGTACCCGAGGCCTTTACAACGGTTTTGGTGATCAAACCATCGTCAGTAACAAACAAGAGACAACTTTTCAGTTAAGTACTCCGTTTTACTTTGAAAAGGGTCTCCACGATTTCTTCGCGAGTGATTTAGTTCGTAAATAGAAGAAAGACTCCCAAGAACCTGTGCAGAAGAAAGATTTACTGAACCTGTGCAGCACGGTGGTAGCACTGAGTAGTACCACCCCTGGTACTGAAATATCAAAGCCAGCATCAAAACATCCAACGCAGATCCAGAACAAGTCTTATCCGAAGATGATCTGACGTCGGAAGAAGAAAACTGATCCTTCCTTGACTCTTTTGTAGATTCAGTGTAATTTTTCCCAAGTTGGGATAATCTATTTTCAGTTTCAAATAGTCCCATAAATCCCACCCTTAAATTTGTCTCATAAATTGTATACCTAGTTTTTTCAAGATTGAAAACTTGCCCATAAATACCTGGATGATTTTAAAATAAAACATGACGCTATTTAAAAAATGTATCACTTTTAATTCTAGAATTAGTTATCAGTGAACTGCGGTGAGGCCCTCGGCAATGGCGCTGAGGTAGCTCAGTAGATCGTCCAAGGACGCAAAAATGATCCGATTTTTGTTCATGTCTTTAGCGCTACCTACGTCCTCACAAATAGAAGGCAAGACGCTCTTTTTTTCTGTCTGATGGTGTTTTTCCATTCCCGAACGGACTGGTATGTGGCTGGTTTCTCTAACATGTGATTCAGGATTGAAAACGCTGCAAATCCCTGCACAACGGTTTATTATTTTGTACAGAATACCCTTCTGTTACAGATCACGGCTCGCTGTACAGATAACCCGTCTATATGTATAATGTGTACTACTATATACATATTATGTAGATCGCACACCCTCCGTAGGTTAGTACCTATCCCCGTACTCGTTACTAGGTACCTACCTAAATCACGAGTTAAATGTTGCTAAAATAATTCTTTCGATGGCAAACAGTAACTAAAATGGCGAAAAGAAACGCAAATAATTAATTTTTGAAG
This sequence comes from Leptopterna dolabrata, assembly GCA_954871275.1. Taxonomy (NCBI): domain Eukaryota; kingdom Metazoa; phylum Arthropoda; class Insecta; order Hemiptera; family Miridae; genus Leptopterna; species Leptopterna dolabrata. The sequence continues at coordinate 2,328,331 of OX940983.1, forward strand.
GAAAATTGTTGATGTGGAGTGAAGTAGATGACCCTTCTGCGTAGATCACTGTTTTCTGTGGTCAGTACCTACCCTCTGGTCAAGTATAATGAACCGTTGTGTAATAACTTGCCCATCAATAATACTTCAACGGTGGGTCAAGTTGAAAAAGTACCGATCAACAAAATCCAGCCCCTTCTTGGTTGATGAACCGTTGTTTAATAATTTACCGTTGTGTAATCATTTACCGTTATGTAATAATTTACCGTTGTGTAATAATTTGCCCATAAATAATACCTCAAAGTTTGTTCAAGTTTCACAAGTAGGTACCTTCCAACAAAATCCAATAGTCCATCACATCAAATTAAATAATATCGCACAACCACCAACTCGGCTTCATACAGCCATCCTTGATTATAATCAGGTGCTCCCTATTGATGATATCCCGGCCGGATTTATACCGTTAGATTCACGATCGTGTTGACGAAGCTTTTGGGTGCACGAACGGCTGGACGTACAGTGCTCCGGGTGGTCTCAAAAAATTGTTTAGCTCAAGACAAATTTAGTATCGTAAAAAAACCACCATACCCTTCTATCTAAAGTTTTGGAGCTACGGCGTTCTGAAAATGTCAACCCCTATTTTGAACCCTTTAGAGATGACTGACAGTAACGCCGAGCTTCGAGGACCAACTAGACCCCGAACGGAACCTGTAACCCGAATTTCATCAATTTTTATTTATGGTAACTAAGAAAAGTGGCCCGTACGGGGTACGGCGGACAGACAGAAATATTTGTATTGCATTTTCGGATTCTACATACCTTGAAACGTAAACCATCAAATTTTGATGGGGGGTTAGAATTTTCTTTTCATGCTCGATTCCAATGGTTCATTATTGAAAATAATAAACCAAAATTAGCTGAACGAATCCATTCCAATATCGAATGACACTTGGGATTCTCGATTTTGGTTTATTATTTTCAATAATGAACCATTGGAATCGAGCATGACAAAAAAGAAAAAAAATGCTTACCCCCCTCAAATTTTTTTTTCTCCAAGTAGCTACCTACCTACTGAAAGTATGATCCCTCGGACATTCTCGAAATATTTTTTTCGATAAGAATTGTTATCAGTCGCAGTAGTAGAATAAACAAAATGGAATACACATTTTTAAAAGATGGATTTTCTGCTACTCAACCCCCTGGATTTCCCTTGGACTTGGGTCATTTTTCTCACTGGAATTTGAGCTGCTTGGACAAATCCTTCCTGGAAAAATTGATCAATCCTTTTTCAATCACTTTGCGCGGAACTGGATGTTAATGGGCTGATAGTGCGGAACTGGATGTTAATAGGCAGATAGTGCGGAACTGGATGTTAATAGGCTCATAGTGTGGAACTGGTGGTAGGCCAACACACGGAGGCTTTGGACATTCGTTTCCAGTAAACCAGGATCCGTAGTTCAAAAATAGTCTTCTTCGTATTTTCTTTTATTTTGTGAGGATTCTGAAGGGTTTATCCTTACTTACCTCCTGCACTGCTCTCACAGGTTCTGGTTGTATTGCTACTGCCAGCAGAAGTCTTGATGGATGATGTACTTGTCTCTGACCTTCCTCACATTGATTGATTCCTTGACCTTTCCCACAGACCCGGTCTTCGGCCAACGATCCATATTCACTTTAACTACTCTTTTTCACACTTGTAGTGGTTTAAAAAACCTCAATTACATGCCAAAACTGAGGTATAGAATGTCAGAGGCACAAAATGAGCGCCGTTGTCTACATTTATGTATTTGTGATTTCGCATTTTCGCCCAGACAGCTAAATGTGAAATCACAAGTACATACATATAGACAACGGCGCCCATTTTGTGCCTCGGAACTAGTGATGGAAACGAAGACGCACAATAGTTTTGCTACAACAGTTGCGGATTAAAAAACGAAGCAACTGTTGTCAAGAAAATAAAATAACAGTTGCAAATAACAGCTTACTTTCACAGTGGCGTGACAAACCACAACAGATGTAAAACTGCTGTCAGAGAACTGTTAGTTTGGTATTTACCTAGTTACCTAGTTTTTCCAGTTCGAAATAACCATGGTATTATAAAGAATGATTCCATGGAAATTACTGACATTTCGGTGTGTGTGTGGAAACCTTCATTTTTGTTGTCTGAAGAAGACACAGGAACCGATCGAGTGGCCTGTTCTTGGTACCAAAGCCAAATTGCATGAGCTCCTGCAGTCTTCTGAACCCCCTGTACATATTTCACTGGAATGCCCCTTCCAAACGCTCATTTGTTTCCCGTTCAAACCCTCTTTCTGACGAAGCAACTCTTTTGGTTTATTATTTTCAATAATGAACCATTGGAATCGAGCAAGAAAAAAAAATTCTTACCCCCCCTCAAAATTTGATGGTTTACGTTTCAAGGTATGTAGAATCCAAAACTGCAATAAAAATATTTCTGTCTGTCCGCCGTACGCCGTACGCCGTACGCCGTACACCGTACGGGCCACTTTTCTTAGTTACCATGGAAGAAAATTGATGAAATTCGGGTTATAGGTTCCGTTCGGGGTCTAGTTGGTCCTCGTAGCTCGACGTTACTGTCAGTCATCTCTAAGGGGTTCAAAATAGGGGTTGCAATTTTCAAAACGCCTATACCATTTTTTTACGTGAATATTTTTACGGTTTTAAATAGTTCTTGATTTGCGAGTTTTTTAAGACCATCCGGAGCATCGTACGTCCAGCCGTTCGTTCACAGTAAGGCCCCGAAGATTGCACCGACAGGCATTTTCGACTCCAGTGTGAATGAAATTGTATACAATTCAAACCAAATCTCGTAACCAGAGACGCGCCCACAATAGGAAATTTGGCGGAGATGAAATCATTGCTAGGGATCACCTGATTATATTGGCGGAGTATGAAGTCGAGTTGGTTGTTCTGTGATATTATTTCATTTGAAAAATGATGGCTCTTTTGGAGTTTGTTGGAAGGTAGTGAAACTTGAACAAACGTTGAAGTATTATTGATGGGTAAATTATTACTACGGTAAATCATTACTCAACGGTAAATTATTACACAACGGTTCATCATACCATCTACGTAGAAGGGGCTGGAGTTTGTTGGTAGGTACTTTCGCAACTTTTTTCACTCCTCATCAACAATTTCTTTTCAGAACTTCATTATGTGTGTTTCTTTTTGTTAGGTACTGTTTGTCATCGGCAGAATTATTTTAGCAACATTTAACTCGTGATTTAGGTAGGTACCTAGTAACGTGTACGGGGTTAGGTACTAAGCTACGGAGGGTCTGCGATCTACATTATATGTATAGAATAGTACATATCATAAATTATATAGACCGGTTATCTATACATAGAGCTGTGATCTGTAACGGAAGGGTATTCTATACAAAATAATAAACCGTTGTGCAGGGATTTGCAGCGTTTTTGGTTTATTATTTTCAATAATGAACCATTGGAATCGAGCAAGAAAAAAAAATTCTTACCCCCCCCTTAAAATTTGATGGTTTACGTTTCAAGGTATGTAGAATCCAAAACTGCAATAAAAATATTTCTGTCCGTCCGCCGTACGGGCCACTTTTCTTAGTTAAAATGAAACAAAATTAATGAAATTCGGGTTATAGGTTCCGTTCGGGGTCTAGTTGGTCCTCGAAGCTCGACGTTACTGTCAAGTCATCTCTAAGGGGTTCAAAATAGGGGTTGAAATTTTCAGCACGCCGTAGCTCGAAAACTTCGGATAGAAGGGTATGGTTTTTTTCACGTTATTAAATTTTGAGCTAAACAATTTTTTGATACCACCCGGAGCATCGTACGTCAAGCCGTTCGTGAGCACCAAAAAGCTTCGTCAACACGATCGTGAATCAAACGGTTTAAATCCGGCCTGGATATCATAACTACGGAGGATCTGATTATAATCAAGGATGGCTGTATGAAGTTAAGTTGTTTGTTCTGCGATATTATTTCATTTGGCAAGTGATGGACTATTGCATTTAGTTGGTAGGTACTTCTGAAACTTGAACAAACTTTGAAGTATTATTGATGGGTAAATTATTACACAATGGTAAATTATTACACAACTGCAAATTATTACACCACGGTAAATCATGACACCACGGTAAATTATGACACCACGGTAAATTATGACACAACGGTAAATTATTACACAACGGCTCATCTACCCAGAAGGGGCTGAATTTTGTTGATAGGTACTTTTGCAACTTGAACAACCGTTGAAGTATTATTGATGGGCAAATTATCACACAAAGGTTCATTATTCTATCTCCGTAGGAGGGGAACCTATACAGGTATATTATTACACAACGGTTTAGGTAGGTACCTAGTAACGAGTACGGGGTTAGGTCCTACTAACCTACGGAGGGTCCGCGATCTACATAATATGTGTAGAATAGTACATTATGTTATATAGAAGGGTTATCTATACGGAGACCTGTGATCTGTAACAGGAGGGTATTCTGTACAAAATAATAAACCGTTGTGCAGGGAGTTGCAGCGTTTTTTTTTCGTATTGCACAGTTGTTATAAAACGAAAAATTTCCAGAAACGCCCAAAACGAGAGCTCATTCAAATTAGGTCTTAAGAAATATTACCTTGACTTAATGAATAGGTAAAACACAATATATTATCTAAAAACTAGGCTGAACCACTTGTTGCGAGGGTGTCCTGCTTCTTGTGCATGATTTTCGGGTCTAGAATTCGGGCCGGGGGTTGTGCGTGGGGGGTTGGGTATGTGTGATGGGTGGTTTAGTACCTGATTGTAATGAAGAATTGACTTTTAATGTTAGTCCTATGGCCATCAGCATATGATTTTCTGCGTTATATAAGAGATTATAGATGTTCAGTTCTTACTTCATTTATATAGATACATATTTTGCTTTATACATTGTTCAACTCCTCCCCTCAGCTCAAGTTTCTTAAAGAGGGGAGTAGCATAATTGCACAAATTGTACTTATTGTACACCGAAAAAACACCACGAGAGGTGTTATCAACAACAGCCTGTTGTGTTGTCAAAAGCACCGAAAACGAAAAAACTTCCAAAACGAGAGGTGTTATCAGCAACAGACTGTTGTGCCTTGAAAGACACAGGCAACCGGGTTCTCGGGCAATCAACAGCCTGTTGTCGTTTTCTGAAAATAGCAATAACGCCCACCGCTACTCGGAACAACAAAAAAACCATTCTGTGCCTCAGTTTTGGCATGTGATTCAGGTTTTTGAAACCACCACCAGTGTGAAAAAGAGCTGTCCGGGCTTGTTGCCATGGTGGTCACATTTGTTGCATAAATTCATTCTTCATAAATATAGACAACGGCGCCCATTTTGTGCCTCTGAACAACAACAACATCATTTTTGGCATGTGATTCAGGTTTTTTAAACCACCACCAGTGTGAAAGAGAGCTGTCAGGGCTTGTTGCCATGATGGACACATTGTTGTTTTAGGATAACTAACTACCACAATTCCTTTCATAGCTCAGGGCAAACGGCCTGAAAAAACTGGGATACATTCACAACATGCACATAGAAAAATGAATTTATACAACAAATGTGTCCATCATTGCTCCAACCCCAGACAGCTCTTTTTCACACTGGTGGTGGTTTAAAAAACCTGAATCACACGCCAAAACTGAGGCACAGAATGCTGTTGTTGTTGTTGTTCAGAGGCACAAAATGGGCGCCGTTGTCTATATTTATGTACTTGTGATTTTGCATTTAGCTGTCTGGGCGAAAATGCGAAATCACAAGTAGGTACATAAATAATATAGACAACGTAAGGTAGTTAGTTATCCTAAAAGTCAGAAGGTATAAATCGAATTTTTTCCCAAAAATTTCCGAAGAAGAAATAATATCAGTTCTTCGTTTATGTAACGTAATTTCTTTCGCAAACATGGAAGCAATCTTACTTTCTTGATCTGCATCAAAAAAGAATTTTTTAATATATTCTTCCTTGCAATTGCGTTAATGTATCAATCAACGTTGATTGCATCGTGTTTCCCTAAGCTCCGTGGTGGTCCTATTTCCACAAGGTTTCATTTTGATGCATCATGCACGCATTTTGGAACACAAGAGGGCTGTAGAAGGTATCTGTCCATAATTCTGGCTTTAATTCTGAATCAATTATAAAACGCTGCAAATCCCTGCACAACGGTTTATTATTTTGTATAGAATACCCTTCTGTTACAGATCACAGCTCTATGTATAGATAACCCGTCGATATAATATGATATGTACTATTCTATTATATGCATATTATGTAGATCGCAGACACTCCGTAGGTTAGTACCTAACCCCGTACTCGTTACTAGGTACCTACCTAAATCACGAGTTAAATGTTGCTAAAATAATTCTGCCGATGACAAACAGTACCTAACAAAAAGAAACACACATAATGAAGTTCTGAAAAGAAATTGTTGATGAGGAGTGAAAAAAGTTGCAAAAGTACCTACCAACAAACTCCAGCCCCTTCTACGTAGACGGTATAATGAACCGTTGTGTAATAATTTACCGTTGAGTAATGATTTACCGTAGTAATAATTTACCCATCAATAATACTTCAACGTTTGTTCAAGTTTCACTACCTACCAACAAACTCCAAAAGAGCCATCATTTTTCAAATTAAATAATATCACAGAACAACCAACTCGACTTCATACTCCGCCAATATAATCAGGTGATCCCTACCAATGATTGGCCGTATTCACAAATTCCTATTGTGGGCGCGTCTCTGGTTACGAGATTTGGTTTGGATTGTATACAATTTCATTCACACTGGAGTCGAAAATGCCTGTCGGTGCAAACTTCGGGGCCTTACTGTGAACGAACGGCTGGACGTACGATGCTCCGGATGGTCTTAAAAAACTCGCAAGTTCAAGAACTATTTAAAACCGTAAAAATATTTACGTAAAAAAATGGTATAGGCGTTTTGAAAATTTCAACCCCTATTTTGAACCCCTTAGAGATGACTCACAGTAACGTCGAGCTTCGAGGACCAACTAGACGCCGAACGGAACCTATAACCCGAATTTCATCAATTTTTTTTCATGGTAACTAAGAAAAGTGCCCCGTACGGCGTACGGCGTACGGCGTACGGCGGACAGACAGAAATATTTTTATTGCAGTTTTGGATTCTACATATCTTGAAACGTAAACCATCAAATTTTGAGGGGGGGTAAGAATTTTTTTTTTCATGCTCGATTCCAATGGTTCATTATTGAAAATAATAAACCAAAATTCATTTCGATGCACCATGCGCGCATTTCGGAACTTACACGAGGGATCTAGAAGATAATATAATGTTCTATCGTGGGCTTAAGGGGGTGCAGGACGGTGTATAAAACGGTTTTTCCAACTTTTCTCCGGCAATAATCGGTCGATTTTGATGATTCTTGCGGCATTCTTCCTATTTTTCCATTCTCTCGGGCAATGCACTCTTGAAATTTCAAATTTCGAAAATTTTCAAATTTAGGTACAATATTGAAATTTACGTTTCGAATTTCCATAGTGCATTGCCCTGAAACGTATAAAAATAGGAAGAATGCCGCAAGAACCACTAAAATCGGCTGATTATTGCCAGAGAAAAGTTGGAAATTCTGCTGGGGAATTTCTTGTGGCGGGAATGACCAGCCCGTGTAGTTGTGGGTGAACGGGGTTCACGCGTCTGGCGCTAGATGCCAGTAGCCTCGCGCAGGGGGGTTGATGACCCCACACCCCTACGCGCACCACCTGTGTTTACGTCAGCCAAGAGCCAACACTCGTAGCCCTGAATTGTATGCAGTAATTCTCGACCGAAATGCCAAAGAAGAAATGTTTCAGCAAGAGGCTGAGCAGAAACAAGAAATACAGGAATCACAGACAAGAGAGAAAAAAAAGTAGCAATCACCAAGGTAAGTTACTTATACCTTACTTATACTTATTTATACCTTAGTTGCTACGTATTTATGATTTGTTATCTTCGAATCAGAGGAAGTTATTATAATAAGTTCAAGATATTTATAGGCATGTACCTAAATTTTAGTGTTGACATCATAATATTATAATGAACTAATTCGAACGTTAGTCTACTTGGCCGTCTCGATTTGCACTGGTGTGTCCGTCCGTCCGTGTGAATGTAGCGCGGTGTCATAGGTACCTGTAGGCTTCAATAATGTATGTTCTGAAATGAAATGAAAGGTAGAGTACCTAACTTGACTCGTAAGACGCCTTACATTTGCTGCTGAGGTTTGGCCCGCTTACAACGGCTAATTTTGGGGGCTTGGGATTCGGAGGATAACTAATATTCGTATAAACCTCCCTACTTGGAAATTATAATATAAAACTATGTTTTGATGGCATAGTAGAGCCAGTGGTGCCGAGGTATGTTAGAAAGTACGCGTTTGCTGTAGTTCTCCGTAGATTTAGGAATGCTTAATGAATTTGTGAACCTTTCAAAATACTCGTAATATCAAGTTTGCAGTCCGCTGAATTCAGGATATATAATATTATATTTATCCAAATTCGACGTTATGCCCCATCTGTTCACGTACATTATAACTGTACATTTTCCTGTATTGTTAGTAGGCGCCTGAATTGTGTACAGTGGTGTCCCGGAAGCACTTACCTAGTATTTTTGGTTTATTATTCTGTGAATAATACACCTATGTATTCGCTCAGCAAAAAATTGTTATAACACCCCCTCAAAACTTTTTCTTTCCCGTTTTAGGGTGGTTAGATTTCAAAAACTCTGCGAAGTCCTTGTCACATGGGTTTATCATTCTATTGGACATACCTACAGAAATTTTGGCTGTTCATTTATTGTTTCTTTCACGTGAAATAATTCGAATAGCCATTTCTGATGGTTTCCACCAATTTTGGCCCCCAAAACACGGATTAGGCTCCTTTTTTTTTCAAATTATCTTTGACCATTGGTAGTGCCATTTAATCGTCTTGTTCCACATGTTGAAACTTTTTCTAGTGTATTGTACAAACTGATTGTGATTTCAGACGATTTCCCAGATTTTTGACTCAAGAAAAATCAATTTTGGGAGTTGAACATTTGGTAGAACCTCAATTTTCCACTCCTTGGTCAGAATAGACTTCATATTCGGCCTTCTCGTCCCCAAAAACATGGAAAACGATACCTCAAAAGCTCATGTACTAAAACACAGGGGTGTTATGAGTGAAAATGTGTATAAAAATAGGTGCGTTTTGTGTTTTAGTAACATATTTGTTACATGAGCTTTTGAGATATCGTTTTCCATGTTTTTGGGGACGAGAAGAAGTTTAGAATAAAGTAACTATTGAGATTTGGTAATTTATTTTGGACAGTAATGTTTATGTAGTTCTGAAAATTCTAATTCTTTGTTGAAACATTTTGCTGTAGGAGGATCCAATTCCCATAGTCGAGCTTGATGATCTCCTGGTGACAGCTCCAAGGTAATACAAGTAGTAACAAGGTAACAAGTAGTACAAGGTAATACAACAAATGTTACCCGCTCTTTCTGACAAAAATGTTTACCGAAATAGTCCCTCACCGTCACCATCCCACACTTCAGGTGAATAATTCTGATTTTAGCCCTTGATACCAATTGTTGACCCACAAAAATACTAATTAGACCCCTATTCTGTGTGAAAAGCAACTGAAATGGTATTTGTCTGTCTTCACTCAACCTTCCATGCAACTTTCAGTGATTTTATATATCAATTTTAGCAGTTTTTACCAATTTTTGACCCCCTTCAAATTTTTGAAAATTGCTCACCCTTTTGTTTGGCAATAAGCACATTTTGGCGAAGTTTGGAATTTTTATCACGTAACCAAGGTCAGGTATCGTCTGGAGTGACAAATAAATAAATAAATATATATATAATATATACGTATACATTTTTTTTAAATCTAAGGATGAAATCAGGTTGATCTGCAACGGATTTGCCCATAAAATAATTTCAAAAACTGATGTTCTGAAAATTTTGGACCCATTGCAATAGCTTCATTTTCCTTGAAAATTCGCGAACATTGTACCCAAATAAATGTTGTGTTTCTTCAGTTTATCTTACCTAACGTTATCTGTAACATTTAGTGCTTTGTTAAATTTAATTTAAATTCGGCTTTCTTTGTAATGTTATTATACCGAATTTTCAAAGAAAATAAAGCTATTGCAATGGGTAACATTTTCAGAACATGAATTTTTGAAATATTTTTATAGGCAAATCCGTTTCAGAGCATCCTCAGTTCATCCCTAGATTTTAGCAAAAATTTATATATTACGTAGATTTATGTGCCACTCCAGATGATATCTGTTCGTGGGTAGGCTCATGGTAAAAATTCCAGATTTCTCCAAAACGTTTGTATTGCCAAACGAGAGGATGAGTTCGAAGATGAGCAATTTTCAAATTCCAAGGGGATCAAATTGGAGTTTTTAGGGATCAAAAGTCGGTAAAAACTGCTAAAATTGCAAACAATTGCTATAAAATCACTGGAAGTGGTATGGAAGGTTGAGTAAAGACAGAAAAATGCCATTTCAGTTGTTTTTCACACAGATTAGGGGTCAGATTTTGATTTTTTGGGGTAAAAATCAATATTGGTAAAATCAATATTAATTCACCTGACGTTGTGTGGGGTGGTTAATGACGACGGACGGACTGTTTCGATGATAAAACCATTTTTCTCAAAAACAAAGTGGGTCAAATTTGACTTTATTAGGGTCAAACATCGGTAAAAATGGCTAAAATCACGAAAAGTTATATAATTTTAAGAAAAGTGGTATGGATTCTCGCTTTATCATCTTTTTACACAATATCAGGAATATTTATTTGAAAATTCGCTCTTATAGCCATGCTACATGACAGGATTTTTTTTTCTATTTCCGATAACCACCCCTTTCAACAATCCTGGCTACGCCACTGCATATTGGTACATATTTGTGTGGCTCCCAGTTCCAGGTGCTACAATTGTGTTAAAATTAAACATGATTCACATACACTGATTAAAAGTATAACATAATTCATGAATAATACAGCTTACATTATTTTTTCAGGACCAACACCACCAACCGCCGATGACGGAAGTGATGATGTGCCCTAACAGTTTTTGATTATTTACTTGTGATATTATTTTATTCGAGTTTTATATTGTAATAAATATGTTGTAAAGTACAACATGACTCACGAATTGATTGTGAAACCCTTCTATAAAACATTTCTTTCGTATGTTGGTAGGTCGAAACTGTAAAAACGTATGTTCTAAGAACATTAGAAAAAAACGCTGCGAAGTCCTTGTCACATGGGTTTATTATTCTATTGGACATAGGTACCTACAGAAATATTGGCTCTTCATTTATTGTTTCTTTCATGTAAAATAACTGAAATAGCTATTTCTGATGTTTTCCACCAATTTTGGCCCCCAAAACACGAATTAGGTAGGCTCCTTTTTTTTAAAATTATCTTTGACCATTGGTAGTGCCATTTAATCGTCTTGATCCACATGTTGAAACTTTTTCTAGGGTTATTATACAAATTGGTGGTGATTTCAGACGATTTTCCAGGCTTTTGACTCATAAAAAATCAATTTTGGGAGCTGATTTGGTAGAACCTCAATTTTCTACTCTTTGGTCAAAATCGACTTCATATTCGGTCTTCTCGTCCCCAAAAACATAGAAAACGATACCTCAAAAGCTCATATTACTAACATATTACTAAAGCACAAAAAGTACCTATTTTTGTACACATTTTCACTCATAACACCCCTGGGTATATTCCGATCGGGCTGCAAAGTTTCGGGACACAACTAGGGCCCAAATGGAGCATGTGTGCGAAAGAACGACTTTTTTAGACCTAAAATGAAGCCGGTACACCTGATACGGCGGACGGACATTGCATTTATGGAATCTACGCACCTTGAAACGGAAAAGAAAAAATTTTGAGGGGGTGTTATAAAATTGTTTGCTGAGCGAATACATACCTATGTGTATTATTCACAGAATAATAAACCAAAAAGAAGCGTTTACTAGTATGGCAATTAGAACAAAAAAGGAGGTACTCCTAATAAAATGCGGTTTTCGAAAAATGTCGTTACAAAGAAATTGTAGAATTGTAGGCACCGAAGTTTTGTAGATTGGGGAATCGCTCTCCCTTACTAGGTACCGGACGGTAATGCAATTTAATTTAAATTGAATGTGAAAAGCCTCTTATTGTACTTGGGACTGTTGTCCCTCATAGCATTTATTATAATATAGTTATTATAATTAGCATTTATTATAGTAATTATGCTGTCATCTGATCATGCTGCATGAGTGGAACTTAGAAAGCTTGTTTTTCAATGAAAATTTCGGTACAAGATATAGGTGCTAGAAACTAGAGCTGTGGAGGCAGGAGTGAAGTGAGAGACCAGTTGTGTTTAGGATTCAAGTTCAAGTTCCATCTGTGGAACTCGATAAACAGAGGACCTCCCTTTCATATTCAGCCCCTCGCAAAAAAACAAAGAGCGCCGAGCGCTCGACAAAGTGTGATGGTGGTGGGAGCTGCCACAACTACGTTACCTGCATTAACACCCACCCCTTACCACGGCAAGGTAGGCTATACCGCAACCAGGAATCTTTAGGAAGCCTCCGGTCCCCCCTTAAGGGTGATTATATCCGAGGCACTATGAATACTTAGTAAAATATTTGGGGAATCATATTCAAACTTGGCAGTGGGTTAGGTAAGTCTTGATCCGCAAAATTCGTACAAACTAAATTTTGTCCGTTAAGGATGATAAGTACTTAGGGTGGTTTAAATTTTCGCAGCTGAGTTTGAACAGTTTGTGCCATGGGTAATTTTAGCTTCAACCACACGTTTTATTGTGTGTTTTCATCTCAGCTTTGAGAGATTCAACCTCGTGGGATTCGCAATGATCAGAATTATACATGTATAAATTCAGGATAAATTGAAAAAACCACAGTCATGCAGCATGGCTATAAGAGCGAATTTTCGAAGAAATAACTGATTTTATGTAAAATGTGATGTTTGGGATATCCCATTCAAATATGGGGAATCTTAAACTTATTGGGTAATTATAGGTATTCAAGTATGTACGTATATTGTAGTATTGGTACTACACTATACGTACAGTTACTTATCCAACATACGTACAGTACGTATGTTACGTATCCAATACAAAGTAGGTATTGGATACGTAACAAATTTTTTGTTCCATTTTTTGCCGAGTAACACCTCGGTTTGTAGATTTTCCAACGCTGAACACGATGGTGAAGTCAGAATTGCGATATCCCATTCCGTTATCAGATTAGAGCAGACGAACCAGGAAGAACATCTCAAGAAATAACCACGTTCCTTCATCTTCAAAGTGCTCCAGTTTGAGAACGGAATGAGATATCGCAATTCCGATTTCACCATCGTGTTCAGCGTACAAAAACCTTTAAAATGAGGTCTCACTTGTCAGACTGCTTCATTTTGGGAATTTATGGGTAATTTTCCCCCCCTAAAACTCCCCAAAATTCCCCCTTAGAGTGACCCGATTCTGCCCATCTACGAACTTAGCCTGTCGATTGCCAAGACAGATTTTTCTTGCAAATTTGAACTTTTTATCTCAATTCTTTCGAGAGTTATCGTCTGGAATGACACATACATATATAAATATATATATAAATATATATATAAATATATATATATTCATATAATTTTTGGTGTCTTTCGGTACCTAGTGAATTCAGGATGGTCTGAAACGGATTTTGGTATACAAATCTTTCGGAAATTTGAGTTTTAAAAATTTTGGACCGAGAACAATAGCTTCCTTTTCTTCGAAAATTCGCTAAAACCGGGGGTTTCAATTTGAAAATAAAATTTTATTTTACGGTTCTTATTGTTAAATTGTGCCTTTTACACTTCATAAATTAATTATAGATGGATGAATTAGGTAGATACCTGTCACATCGAAAATCGCTCATATGGTCATGCCGTATGATCAATACCTTTTGAATACCGCGTGATTTTTTGAGAGGTAGGTAAATAACGAGAGAAAATAGCGCGTCGTCTCTTAACGTCAAAAAGCTGCTAATCGCTTGCTGGGTTGTAAGACAAATGTGAAGTTTACCCTTTTGGAGTTATTGATATATAAAAGTACTCTTTACAAGCCTTGAAGTCTTCAACCGAGGGCGGTGCTTTTTGGGAAATGTAAAAGGGAAGGTTGAAATTAATTAAAACGTGAACCAGAGGGTAACACATTTCCCTGGTGAATTAGCTCCTTATTCCCACCCAAGCGGCCGCGTTCAGGGCCGTCATCCCCACGCTCTATGCCACTGTACCCCCTCTCACCCTTAACACCCCAAAATCCCCCTCTTCCACCACTTGTCCTTTTAATTAGAGTTGATTTAAGCAAAAAGCTTCACCTTAATTACTGGATCTTTTTCTTTTAACCCCCTCCGCTCGCCCCTTCCCCTCTTAACTTTTCCCCTTCTCGCGAAACCTTCTGTTATTTTTTCGATTAATAACACACCTCTTAACTTGGCTCCTAATTATGTTGGGTTATGGGCGTATCTCCCCATGAGGAAATTATTCTTCTTAATTAAGGGTGCTTGTTGGGGCTGGTAGGAGGGGGGGGGGGTAAAAGTTTAAAGCTCAGCTAGAGAGTGGCCGGAGGGTCAACGTGATTAACCTATCTCTCATCCCGGAATACCTAATTATTTATATTTTTTTCATCGTTATTATTATCCCCCCCCCCCACGACTAAGTGTAGAATGTAGTAGTACTTCTGATTAATTTTTGGTTAAAAAAAAAAAAAAAAAATCGAAGTTTCAGACCGCTAGAATCGTCCTTGGGGATTCGCGTTGGGGGCAAAAAAAGCTGCCCGCCAAACAGTGTTGACAGACATTTCAAGGTTTCGGAGGAGGGAACAGGTTTCTATAAACACGTCAAACAGTGGGGGGGGGGGGGATGACATTCTCCATTTATGCACATCCAAGAGCGATGTGCACCGAGCATGGTACTTCGGCGTCGAAATTCCACTTTCTGCGGCTGAGGAGGTTTTTTTTGGCGGTTAAAATTCCACAGCAGGGTTTTGTGTGTGCGTGGGAGGGGGGGGGGGGGGATTACATCCTTCTGACTTTATGAAGTAAACATATCTTCCCAGTACTTAAAAAAAAATCTTAGGAGTTAAGGATTTACTTACCTAAAACATTTCAAAATGGTGCAGGAACTTTCATATCTAAGAGTTGGCAACACCGTACTTCTGATTAATTTTTGGTTTAAAAAAAAAATTCGAAGTTTCAGACCGCTAGAATCGTCCTTGGGGATTCGCGTTGGGGGCAAAAAAAGCTGCCCGCCAAACAGTGTTGACAGAAATTTCAAGGTTTCGGAGGAGTGAACAGGTTTCTACAAGCACGTCAAACTGGGGGGGGGGGAGGGGGGATGACATTCTCCATTTATGCACATCCAAGAGCGATGTGCACCGAGCATGGTACTTCGGCGTCGAAATTCCTCTTTCTGCGGCTGAGGTTTTTTTTTGGGCGGTTAAAATTCCACAGCAGGGTTTTGTGTGTGTGTGTGTGTGTGTGTGTGTGTGTGTGTGTGTGTGTGTGTGTGTGTGTGTGTGTGTGTGTGTGTGTGTGTGTGTGTGTGTGTGTGTGGGGATTACATCTTTCTGACTTTATGAAGTTAACATTTCTTCCCAGTACTTAGGAATCTAAAAAAAATCTTAGGAGTTCCCTAAGTAAGTATTTACTTACCTAACACATTTCAAAATGGTGCGGAAACTATTTCAAAATGGTGCAGGAACTTTCATATCTCTAAGAGTTGGCAACACCGTAAAAAACCATTATTGATTTTATCAAGCGAAACTTGCTATAATGTATCATAGCGTAGTTTAGTCGGCGGCAATCGTTTCATCACACATTACGATTCATCAACCTGTTGCTTCCGAGTCTGCGAAGCAGCGGAAGCCTTGTGTTCACTTTCGTGAGCCAAAAAATGTTTGTCTTCAGAAATCAAAATTTCCGCTTGCATTTTGCGTTTCAAAGCCTACTGAACAAATTTGGTTCCGTGTCTGTCGGTCTGTGGGTCTGTGAGTCTGTCTGTCCGCATTTCCTTGTTACAGCCATAACTTCCACGATTTTGAATTGATTCAGCTCAAATTTTGAGGGATGGTGCGGATAAGGCCCCTTGAGGTCCCATACAAATTTCAACATGATTGATCCAGCGGTACGCCCTGCGCATGCGCTAACGTTAAATTCAACAAACACGCATAACTTTCACAATTTTGATTCAATTTCGCTCAAATTTTCAAGGGTTGTTTGGAAAAGGCCTAGTGAGTCCCAGAATGAATTTCAGCATTATCGGACCCTAGGTGCGCTCTGCGCATGCGCTGGCGTGAAATAGATTCAATTTCCTTGTTACAGCCGTAGTAACCAAAGATTTCACCCAATTTCAATGTAATTCTCAGGGATTAAGCGGGTAGGGCCCATTGAGGTCCCATATAAATTTCAACATGATAGAGCCAGCGGTTCGCCCTGCGCATGCGCTAACGTGAAATTCTTCAAACACGCATAACTTTCGCAATTATGTATAATGGACGTCATGTTATGTAATATGTATATTTCATGTAATGTTATGCAATGTAATGTAATGTAATGTAATGTTATGTAATATGTATATTTCACGTTATGTAATGTAATGTAATGTTATGTAATATGTATATTTCACGTTATGTAATGTAATGTAATGTAATGTAGTGTAATGTAATGTAATGTTATGTTATGTTATGTTATGTTATGTTATGTTATGGTATGTAATGTAATGTAATGTTATGTTATTTTGCTTCCGAGTCTGTTCTATTTTATAATGGGTCACTCTGATTGTGACGAGGAAGCTCCTGTGCCATCACCTTGGCAGTGTATTTTTGTTACCTTTTCATACCTGTTGAATGATTAGGAGTTTGGTTAGGTGAGGTGAATCGATTGACGCGCGTTTATTCATACTTATTGGCAATGGCGTTCTATTTCCATTCATATTATTTATTGGGCTGAAATATTTTGACGCGTAGGTCCGTTCCGAGTGAATCTGAGAGCCAGAAGGATCGGGGAGTTGACATTCCTGTGGCCGCAGTAGCAGAGGGTTGAAAAAGGGGAAACTTTGATGTCCTGCGGCCTCCGGACACGAGGAAGGCGGAAGTCTGTTGGGTGTCACCAGGACGGGAGCAGGAGAAAAGACGGAAGGGTGAGGGATGGCGGAGGATACTTTTGTGAGGACGGGGCACGTGGGTGGACCTTGTGGTCCTGGGGAAAGAAACGAGATCCATCCGCTCGACAGAAGGCTCGTCCCCCCTCCGGCACGTCAGTCTTCAGGGAGGGGAGTGCAATCAGGGCCTTTGAAGGGAACCTGTGGAAAGGCGAGGGCGGAGGGCGGCCAAGGAGGACTTCTTGATCAAAGTGGTAGCTTTCCCTTGTTCTCCTTTGAGGAAGGTGTCAGTCTTGCCCCACGGATCCGCCAGTTCCTCAATATCGAGACTATAGTCACACGTATACACGTTTTGAGTACTTCGATACCAACCAACGATTCCTCCAGTTAGTCACCTGTTGATGTTCATCACAGTTTAATTGATTGGAGAACTTCTTGATCAAAGTGGTAGCTTTCCCTTGTTCTCCTTTGAGGAAGGTGTCAGTCTTGCCCCTCGGATCCGCCAGTTCCTCAATATCGAGACTATAGTCACACGTATACACGTTTTGAGTACTTCGATACCACTCAACGATTCCTCCAGTTAGTCACCTGTTGATGTTCATCACAGTTTAATTGATTGGAGAACTTCTTGATCAAAGTGGTAGCTTTCCCTTGTTCTCCTTTGAGGAAGGTGTCAGTCTTGCCCCTCGGATCCGCCAGTTCCTCAATATCGAGACTATAGTCACACGTATGCACGTTTTGAGTACTTCGATACCACTCAACGATTCCTCCAGTTAGTCACCTGTTGATGTTCATCACAGTTTAATTGATTGGAGAACTTCTTGATCAAAGTGGTAGCTTTCCCTTGTTCTCCTTTGAGGAAGGTGTCAGTCTTGCCCCTTGGATCCGCCAGTTCCTCAATATCGAGACTATAGTCACACGTATACACGTTTTGAGTACTTCGATACCAACCAACGATTCCTCCAGTTAGTCACCTGTTGATGTTCATCACAGTTTAATTGATTGGAGAACTTCTTGATCAAAGTGGTAGCTTTCCCTTGTTCTCCTTTGAGGAAGGTGTCAGTCTTGCCCCTCGGATCCGCCAGTTCCTCAATATCGAGACTATAGTCACACGTATACACGTTTTGAGTACTTCGATACCACTCAACGATTCCTCCAGTTAGTCACCTGTTGATGTTCATCACAGTTTAATTGATTGGAGAACTTCTTGATCAAAGTGGTAGCTTTCCCTTGTTCTCCTTTGAGGAAGGTGTCAGTCTTGCCCCTCGGATCCGCCAGTTCCTCAATATCGAGACTATAGTCACACGTATGCACGTTTTGAGTACTTCGATACCACTCAACGATTCCTCCAGTTAGTCACCTGTTGATGTTCATCACAGTTTAATTGATTGGAGAACTTCTTGATCAAAGTGGTAGCTTTCCCTTGTTCTCCTTTGAGGAAGGTGTCAGTCTTGCCCCTTGGATCCGCCAGTTCCTCAATATCGAGACTATAGTCACGCGTATACACGTTTTGAGTACTTCGATACCAACCAACGATTCCTCCAGTTAGTCACCTGTTGATGTTCATCACAGTTTAATTGATTGGAGAACTTCTTGATCAAAGTGGTAGCTTTCCCTTGTTCTCCTTTGAGGAAGGTGTCAGTCTTGCCCCTCGGATCCGCCAGTTCCTCAATATCGAGACTATAGTCACACGTATACACGTTTTGAGTACTTCGATACCACTCAACGATTCCTCCAGTTAGTCACCTGTTGATGTTCATCACAGTTTAATTGATTGGAGAACTTCTTGATCAAAGTGGTAGCTTTCCCTTGTTCTCCTTTGAGGAAGGTGTCAGTCTTGCCCCTCGGATCCGCCAGTTCCTCAATATCGAGACTATAGTCACACGTATACACGTTTTGAGTACTTCGATACCAACCAACGATTCCTCCAGTTAGTCACCTGTTGATGTTCATCACAGTTTAATTGATTGTAGAACTTCTTGATCAAAGTGGTAGCTTTCCCGTGTTCTGCCTTGAGGAAGGTGTCAGTCTTGCCCCTTTGATCCACCTCTTCCTCAATATCGAGACTGTAGTCATACGTATACACGTTTTGAGTACTGTGATACGAACCAACGATTATGTTCATTCGAGACGCTGTGTCGTCTTTATAGGTTGGTACTGTCTCTAACTCCCCATAAATCGAATTTGGGTCCCTGAAAATTCCAACCAAAACGATGAAGGTTTCAAACCTCCCAGCAATCCGTTGTTTTACACCGTCGTTACCGCTTTTTATTTCAAATCAAATGGAAATATTTAGTTGCTAGACAGACGTGGAGTTTTGGCTAAGCCTGGCAGGTGTAAGAGCAGTGACTCTTACTATGAATTATGAAAATGACATTGAATTTATATGCCCATTAGGTTCATTCGAGACGCTGTGTCGTCTTTAAAACCGAGAACATCCCCTTTACCTTCATCGTTTTGGTTTGAATTTTCAAGGACCCAAATTCGATTTATGGGGAGTTAGAGACAGTACCTACCTATAAAGACGACACA
>OX940983.1:2348204-2404686 GCA_954871275.1 Leptopterna dolabrata
AACATCGCCCACTTTACATGCAGAGAGATATTTGGCTGGTGGTTTTACCGGAATATAAACACCAATCGGAGTGTAATCCGTGCGTCGAGTAATTTTTTGCGTTTCAACCACCAGAATTCTGATTGGGCCAACAGGAATAATTAACTATCGATGTCAGTGGGTCCCAGTTCAGGCAGTCTAGGAGTCACCTTTTGGTTTATTTTTCTGTGAATAATATACCTATGTATTCGCTCAGCAAAAAATGTTTATAACACCCCCTCAAAATTTTCTCTTTTCCGTTTCAAGGTGCTTAGATTCCAAAAATGCAATGTCCGTCCGCCGTCCGCCGTACGTCGTATCACTTGTGCAGGCTTCATTTTCGCACACATGCTCCATTTGGGCCCTAGTTGTGTCCCGAAACTTTTCAGCCCGATCGGAATATACCCACGGGTGTTATGAGTGAAAATGTGTATAAAAATAGGTACTTTTGTGTTTTAGTAACATGTTAGTAACATAGCTTTTGAGGTATCGTTTTTCATGTTTTTGGGGACGAGAAGACCGAATATGAAGTCGATTTTGACCAAAGAGTGGAAAATTGAGGTTGTACCAGATGTTCAGCTCCCAAAATTGATTTTTTATGAGTCAAAAACCTGGGAAACCGTCTGAAATCACCATCAATTTGTAGAATACACTAGAAAAAGTATCAACAGGTGGATTAAGACGATTAAATGGCAGTATCAATGATCAAAGATAATTTGAAAACAAAAAGAAACACGAGTTAAATGTTGCTAAAATAATTCTGCCGATGACAAACAGTACCTAACAAAAAGAAACACACATAATGAAGTTCTGAAAAGAAATTGTTGATGAGGAGTGAAAAAAGTTGCGAAAGTACCTACCAACAAACTCCAGCCCCTTCTACGTAGATGGTATAATGAACCGATGTGTAATAATTTACCGTTGAGTAATGATTTACCGTAGTAATAATTTACCCATCAATAATACTTCAACGTTTGTTCAAGTTTCACTACCTACCAACAAACTCCAAAAGAGCCATCATTTTTCAAATGAAATAATATCACAGAACAACCAACTCGACCTCATACTCCACCAATATAATCAGGTGATCCCTAGCAATGATTTCATCTCCGCCAAATTTCCTATTGTGGGCGCGTCTCTGGTTACGAGATTTGGTTTGAATTGTATACAATTTCATTCACACTGGAGTCGAAAATGCCTGTCGGTGCAAACTTCGGGGCCTTACTGTGAACGAACGGCTGGACGTACGACGCTCCGGATGGTCTTAAAAAACTCGCAAGTTCAAGAACTATTTAAAACCGTAAAAATATTCACGTAAAAAAATGGTATAGGCGTTTTGAAAATTTCAACCCCTATTTTGAACCCCTTAGAGGTGACTCACAGTAACGTCGAGCTTCGAGGACCAACTAGACAGCGAACGGAACCTATAACCCGAATTTCATCAATTTTCTTTCATGGTAACTAAGAAAAGTGGCCCGTACGGCGTACGGTGTACAGCGTACGGCGTACGGCATACGACGGACAGACAGAAATATTTTTATTGCAGTTTTGGATTCTACATACCTTGAAACGTAAACCATCAAATTTTGAGGGGGGGGGTAAGAATTTTTTTTTTCATGCTCGATTCCAATGGTTCATTATTGAAAATAATAAACCAAAAGAGCGTAGGTACCCAATTCGTGTTTTGGGGGCCAAAATTGGTGGAAACCACCAGAAATAGCTATTTCAATTATTTTATATGAAAGAAACAATAAATAGATAGCCAACATTTCTGTAGATATGTCCAGCAGAATAATAAACCCATGTGACAAGGACTTTGCAGCGTTTTTCAGAAATCAACGAATTTTACTAATTTAATGGGTTTGGATTGGTAGTCCCAAAAGTGAAAGGTGGTAGATTGGGATTGGTTGTGAAGAGTGATGGTGACGGGAACAAAGTGAAGGGGGTATTAAATCTAAACGGTTAGCTGACAGTAACAGTAACAGTTATCACGACAAAACAGGACTACACGGACAAACCGTGGATTTAATTAATAACATCAAATGCACAAAACTTAACAAAGACCCTAAAGACACATTCCACAAAGATAACACAAGGACTAAAAGCCCCAACATTATCGATGGACACCACTACAAATACAATGACATGAACTCCAAACCACCTACACTTGGAGCACAACCAAAATTACACAAACAAAACTTACCCATAAGATCGGTTATTAACTACATTCCAGGGCCCACATACAAACTAGCCAAACACCTCACTACAATACTCAAAGAAACATTCGACTTACCTCACACATACTCACTCCGCCATACTAACCAACTGATCAACAAACTACAACACATAGCCAGCCATAACTGAACACACTAGACTCGTCTCTTTAGACATCAAGGACCTCTACCCATGAATACCCCCGTACAGGGGACACTTGTCATATTTAGAGATGAACTCTGACCTGTATGAAGACTCATACCTATATAGAAGAACTCATTGACCTCACACAAACAGTACTAAAACAGAACTCTACTTCCGTTTCAACACAATTTCTACAAACCACAGGGTGGACTTTGAATGGGTAACCCCACTTCATCTATCCTAACAGAGCTATTTTTACAACACTATGAAGACTAACATACAAAAACTCATGACAAAACATAACATCACACATTGCTCCACGATGAAGTGGGGTTACCCATTCAAAGTCCACCCTGTGGTTTGTAGAAGCTGTGTTGAAACGGAAGTAGAGTTCTGCTTTAGTACTGTTTGTTTGAGGTCAATGAGTTCTTCTATGTATGAGTCTTCATCCTATGCATCACTGAACATGGAAACATTCTGACCTAAACATTTGGGTGTATTCTGACCGAATACTTCCTGACAGAATACAACACAAACATTACATACACAATGGAGACAGAATAACACAACACATTACATTACCTCGACATGACCATCACACGCACCAACACTCAATTAGGATATGGCATACATAGAAAACCAACAGCTACCTACTGACACAACCATACACGCATAATCAAATCACCATCTTCAGCACGAACTATCCACATGACACATGATACACAGACTGAAATCCATACCACGTACAAACACAACCACAACAAAGAACTAAACACCATATAAACCTGTCATGGTACCCACATATACCACTCAAACCTATATGATAAGATTATACTCAATTTATACTTTATTATAATCAATGAAGCAAGTATCTACGTGACCAGGAGAACGTGCACAGCCGGCTCCTTCCAACAGTCCCTGACCAACAGTCCCTAACGATGTCACAGGGCCGGAGGAGGGTGGAACAGAACGGGGCCGGAAGAAGAACGTACGCATTCTTCTCGAGTCGGCGACTTCTCTATCTTGCTACCTTCCTTCTCACTCGAAAAGATCTTGAAGTGTGGTGGAACCTGCCTGGTAAGGCCTTTATGGTATAACCGGCGTGGTTGGAACCTTCCGAGCACCTCCTACACTCTCCAGAAAATATCTCGTAGAGTGGTGTAACCTGCCTGGTGAAGTCTTCGGGTATAACCGTGTGGTGGAAACCTTCCGAGCACGTCATCCTGATACCTCACATTCCACCACAACCTCGCCTATCCTGATACTAGAGCGGCCGAGTGGGACCCGACGATGTGTCAGGCTTCCCCCACTCTCTGGTTCCCCAACTCATCGCCTTGTTGCCTTCTAGGTACTTAAGCCCCTAGTACACGCCCCGTGTTTGCACCATTTTCCATATCGTTTTCGTGCCGTTTCTTTTTTTCTTTTCCTGTGCGGGAATGGGTGTTTGTGTTGCATATGGGTGTAGCAATAAGGAGCCCAAGAAGAAAGCGTCAGGAGGTAGTGAGGAAGTACAGGTAAAATCGATTTCCTTTCATCGTTTTCCCAGTGATCCTGAACTCAGGGAAAAATGGATTCGAGCTATAAGAAGGGACAATTGGAAACCAACTGATTACAGTCGTGTGTGTAGTGAACACTTTAAAGAAAATGATTATGACAATTCGTCGCCGTTCCGGAGATACCTGAAAAAAGATTCGATTCCATCCATGTTCCCAGCTTTCCCATCATATTTACAGCCTTCTTCCTCCTCTTCTATAACCCCGAGACGAGTTTTGAAACGGAACCCATCGCCGATTCCACCTCCAGTTCCGGAAAAGATACCAAAATCCGAATTAGAATTGACTGCTGAAAAGCTTGAAAAAACCCATAGGAAATTGATTGAGACTAAAAAGCAGTTGAGAAACGTCACGCTAAAACAGAAGAGACTCAATTCAAAAGTAGCAAATTTGAAGGAGATCATCAAGGAGTTGCAAAAAAAAAAATCTCATTCAGTCGGCGCATGGGGATTTGTTGAGCAATATTTCCAAGACATCTTTTTGTCTAATGAAAAGGGAATCCCAGAAACACGTCAACCCGAAATTGAGAAAAATTTACGATGAGCGTCTAAGAAACTTCGCCACAACATTACATTTTTTATCTCCCAAAGCTTACGATTTCGTTCGTCATACGTTTCAGACCAGCCTTCCACATCGTCGAACAATTGCGAAATGGTATTCATCCATAAATGCTGAACCAGGTTTCAGTTCCGAAGTTTTCAGAGTTCTCAAAGAGAAATTTCCAAACCAAAGCCGCCTTGTATGCAGTTTAATGTTTGATTCTATGGCTATTCGACAACATAATTGATTGGGACGGAAAGAAGTTGTATGGGTACATGGATTTGGGATGCGGAAACACTGACGACGGAGCTCCTGTAGCCAATGAAGTGTTCGTCATCCATCTCGTCTGCATCAACTCTGTATGGAAAATTCCCCTGGGATATTTTTTCATAAAAGGAATCAGTGGGGAACAAATCCACTCCCTGATGTCTCAATGCCTTCAACTTCTATCTGACACTGGAATCAGAGTTGCCTCTGTCACTTGCGATGGCACGTCATCCAATTTTGCTTCGTTAGGGCGATTTGGATGTAATTTGAAAGATTCACACAATCTGCAGACACATTTCACATTTGGATCTCATCATTTTTGAGTCAAAAAATACTCCCAAGATTGATACTTCCTTTCCCATATTCTTCAGCCTTCCCCCTGCCAGTTAACAAGGTACTAATACTCGTACACAGTATAACAAAATTATCTGAACTAAAAATGTACAAAAATCTAGATACAAATTGAGGCTATCGGCGAGATTGTGCGGGCGCAACAGTACAGGGGTAATGCTCCGCAGGGCGGGGTCGTGGAACCAAGGGGTTGGGGGGGCAGAGCACACTTTCCGCTAAGCGGCTTGCACGTGAAGGGCCGCTCTAGTATATTCTATTCTCAGTGATCTTGCTACCTTCCTTCTCCCTCGAAAAGATCTTGAAGTGTGGTGGAACCTGCCTGGTAAGGCCTTTATGGTATAACCGGCGTGGTTGGAACCTTCCGAGCACCTCCTACAGTCTCCAGAAAATATCTCGTAGAGTGGTGTAACCTGCCTGGTGAAGTCTTCGGGTATAACCGGCGTGGTTGGAACCTTCCGAGCACCTCCTACACTCTCCAGAAAATATCTCGTAGAGTGGTGTAACCTGCCTGGTGAAGTCTTCGGGTATAACCGTGTGGTGGAAACCTTCCGAGCACGTCATCCTGATACCTCACATTCCACCAAAACCTCGCCTATCCCACGCACACACTTCAATCACCACAACATCGTAGCACAGAACAATGGCTACACCAACAAAACTATAGACACATTACATAAACAGTATAACAACAGAAAACACAAAACACATACAAACACAAAACCAACTTGAGACATGTTTTCACGTAATCAGGGCCAGAAACTTACAAACTCACAAACTTTTTCAAGATAGAAGGTCTCTTAACTACACTTAGGACCGATAACACACTAAGGCCCGGTCTTTCAAACCTCAGTTGATTTTGACGACCGCTAAATCTCCAAAATAGCGTTTTTCGTACCGTGGTTACAAACTGACGGTTGGTCAACTTGACCTAACCACAACCGCTCGAAATACCACGGGATTACCATGGCAACTTCACTGTCTTTTATTTATACAGTCGAGAAAGCAGAGAATTCTGATTCATTTTGTGTTCCTTATCTTTAAGAAAACCCTCGCACTTTTTTCTCAACAACTTCCAAGTCCGCTGCATATCTGCAAATGGTAACAATTGTGGAAGTTAATATTTGATGTTGATACGAAAATATCACCAGTTTCCCCTTCAGGATCATATCAGATTCCGTTTATGCTTCGCGTCTCATATCAATGTACCGTGACGTTTTCATATTCAGAAGATGGATCTCATCAGGTTAATTATTGGTAATATTTAAGACTGACAACGGGGAGTTCCTAAATTTTACACCCTTTCTTCAATAATTTCAACATTGATTCAAATACAAATTGTTTGTTTCAATTCTCCTCATTTGAGTAATTTAACTTCTTCAAAACATGTAGGTTTCTATACCCTGAATAAGGTGGTAATTTTAATACCTCTTGCTTCGCTGTATCATGTTTAGCAATTTTTTTTCTATGCTCTTATTAGCCTGTGCCCAAAGCGTGGGTCGAGACATGGTGTGGGTCAAAATTTGTGTCCTGCCGACACAAATTCCAGTGCCCAAGAAATAGACCAAATTAGCCCAAAAATCACACATGAAAGAATAAATTAAAAGAATACCTAGGTATTTAAAGATGCGGCGACCCCAAAAAGTGGTCAAGTGTTTTGAATATTTGATTGAATATTTTGGAAACTTCGAAAATCTGGTAGGTAGTAACTTCAAATATTTGTCTGGTCTGTCAGAGACTCGGCGCTGAATTTATTACATCCTAAATGAATATATCCTATTTCTTAGTAGCTGTAACTCACTACTCAACAAGAACGAAATCCTCATAGGTACGAAGCTACAAACTAATCGACAACAGCACAGGGATAGGGCGCTGAAGAAAAAAAAGAAGAAAAAAAACACAGAACGTAACCAAACAATGAAATGAGCAACTTTCCTAGTGAAAAACGCTGCAAAGTCCTTGTCACATGGGTTTATTATTCTATTGGACATACCTACAGAGATGTTGGCTGTTTATTTATTGTTTCTTTCATATAAAATAATTGAAATAGCTATTTCTGGTGGTTTCCACCAATTTTGGCCCCCAAAACACGAATAAGGTACGCGCCTCCTTTTTTTATGTACCTATATAAATAAATTATCTCTGATCATTGATAGTACCATTTAATCGTCTTGATCCACCTGTTGACACTTTTTCCAGTGTTATTCTACAAATTGATGGTGATTTCAGACGATTTCCCAGGTTTTTGGCTCATAAAAAATCAATTTCGGGAGCTGAACATCTGGTAGAACCTCAATTTTCTACTCTTTGGTCAAAATCGACTTCATATTCGGCCTTCTCGTCCCCAAAGACATGAAAAACGATACCTTAAAATCTCATGTTACCAACATGTTGCTAAAACGCAAAAAGTACCCTTTTTTACATACATTTTCACTCATAACACCCCAGCGTATATTCCGATCGGGCTGAAAAGTTTCGGGACACAACTAGGGCCCAAATGGAGCATCAGTGCGAAAGAACGATTTTTTTAGACCGAAAATGAAGCCTGTACACGTGATACGGCGGACGGCGGACGGACATTGCATTTTTGGAACCTACGCACCTTGAAACGGAAAAGAAAAACGCTGCAAAGTCCTTGTCACATGGGTTTATTATTCTATTGGAGTTCTAGAGATTTTTGTTGGCTGTTAAATGTATTGTTTCTTTCATGTGGAATGATTGAAATAGCTATTTCTGATGATTTCCACCAATTTTGGCCCCCAAAACATGAAATAGGTACGCTTTTTTTTTTCTTTTTTTTTTAAATCATCTTTGATCATTGGTAGTGGCATTTAATGGTCTTGATTCACCTGTTTACACTTTTCCAATGTTATTGTACACATTGATGGTGATTTCAGACAGTTTTCCAGGTTTTTGACTCATAAAAAACCAATTTTGGGAGCTGAACCTTTGGTAAAACCTCAATTTCCGCGTCTTTGGTCAAAATCGACTTCATATTCGGTCTTCTCGTCCTCAAAAACATGGAAAAAGATACCTCAAAAGCTCATGTTACTAACATGTTGTTAAAACGCAAAAAGTACCTATTTTTATACACATTTTCACTCATAACACCCCTGGGTATATTCCGATCGGGCTGAAAAGTTTCGGGACACAACTAGGGCCCAAATGGAGCATGTGTGCGAAAGAACGATTTTTTTAGACCGGAAATGAAGCCTGTAGACGTGATACGGCGTACGGCGTACGGCGGACGGCGTACGGCGGACGGCGGACGGACATTGCATTTTTGGAATCTACGCACCTTGAAACGGAAAAGAAAAAATTTTGAGGGGGTGTTATAAAAATTTTTTGCTGAGCGAATACATAGGTGTATTATTCACAGAATAATAAACCAAAAATATACTGGATTAAGGCGAAAAAGGCCAATACACCCGCAAGGCTCATCGAAACTTCATTTGGGGGCAACAAACATATGCTGGATGGTAACCAGCTGAGTTGACGCCGATGTTAGCTAACGCAACCCTAACATTGACTCTAAAAACCCGTCAAATTGACTGCTGTCAAGATGGAGTTGACGCTTGTTAGCTAACGTCGTGATCTATGGAAGTTTGAAAAACCGGGCCTTAGAAACCACCTCAACACTAACGTAGACAAGACACATATGCACATGTAAACACACGTACATAGGATAAACAGGATGCAACTTAAAAACTAGGTACACAGAACATAATATTATGTCATTCAGACTCAACACAAGACACCCCAACTATGCTAACCACCTTTACGACCAAGGACACGAACTGACATCAACAAATGCATGACACTAATACCCACAACAGAAAAGGCGCAGAGGCGCAGGCATGACATACTCAAAAACTTAGAAATATACAAACTACGCACATTCGACGGACGTATCATGAACAAAAACCTACTTGACACCACATCTGACATCATAATATTTAAACCAATCCACAAACGCACGACACCAGCCGATCGACACAATGACAACCCCACCAGTCAAAATACCAGCCAAATTTCTATGGTAAACTCTAACGTACTACCAATGTATTGTAATGTGACAATTATAATTCTAATGTTGCCTAGTACTGAATTATGAGATCGGGCCTATTCACTAAAATAGACAGTGGAAAGAGATATCTATTTTGAAAATCTCCCGAGACAGTATCTTCCAATGTCTCCTGGGTTCGTCTATTTTACAGAATAGCTCCAGTGACCATGAGAAAGAGATATGGATCCTAATGCATGAAAATCCCATAGCATCCATGAAATGCGAGATGTTTGTGCCCCAGGGTGTTCAATTCCTTAATATCGAACGCATTTCTCAGTAATACCTATTCAATGGGTACCTACCTACCTCAATCCCTTGGACGTTTTAGCGAATTTTCAAAGAAAATGAAGCTATTGCAATGGCTTCGAAATTTAAATAATATAAATTTTTGGAAATTTTCTTCATAGAAATCCGTTTCAGACCATTCTAAAACGATTCCTGAAATTTAACACTTTTTTATATGTATATATATATATATATATATATTTATTTATATATGTGTCACTCCTGACGATAACTCTCGATAGAATTGAGATAAACAGCTCAAATTTGCACAAAAAATCTATCTTTGCAATCGAAAGGCTAAGTTCGAAGATGGGCGAAATTGGCCTACTCTAAGGAGGGTTTTGGCGCATTTAAAGTGCGCAAAAATTACCCAAAAATCCCCAAAATGTTATTTTCCAACAAGTGACCCCTCATTTTAAAGGTTTTTGCACGCTGAACACGATGGTGGAATCGGATTTTAGATATCTTGATCCGTTCTCAAATTAGAGCATTTAAAGTGCGCAAAAATTACCTAAAAATCCCCAAAATGTTATTTTCTAACAAGAGACCCCTCATTTTAAAGGTTTTTGCACGCTGAACACGATGGTGGAATCGGATTTTAGATATCTTGATCCGTTCTCAAATTAGAGCATTTAAAGTGCGCAAAAATTACCCAAAAATCCCCAAAATGTTATTTTCCAACAAGTGACCCCTCATTTTAAAGGTTTTTGCACGCTGAACACGATGGTGGAATCGGATTTTAGATATCTTGATCCGTTCTCAAATTAGAGCATTTAAAGTGCGCAAAAATTACCCAAAAATCCCCAAAATGTTATTTTCTAACAAGTGACCCCTCATTTTAAAGGTTTTTGCACGCTGAACACGATAGTGAAATCGGATTTTAGATATCTAAATCCGTTCTTAAATTAGAGCATTTAAAGTGCGCAAAAATTACCCAAAACTAGGATAATCTTTAAACTCTTACCCCCACCCCCTTAGAGTGGTCAGATTGAAAAATGTGAGAAGTATTAATTGAAGACGAGAGTTCGAAGCAAAAAAGGGGGAGGCAAACGATTAGTACAACTCCTTGAATTTACCCACAGCGATCAAATAAATAAGCACTTAGTACAATTACGTAATAAACAAACGGTAGAATCAGGATGGACAAAACGTACAAATTAAAATAAATACGAAGAGAATATACATAGAAAACCAAATTTTAGACCGAAGTTTTCCTTTATTCAAAACCATAGCCATTAATTCGAATATTTCTTTGAAAATTCGCTCATTAAGTCATGCTGCATGACTGATTTTTTTTTTTATATGTATATATATATTTATATATGTGTCACTCCAGACGATAACTCTCGATAGAATTGAGATAAACAGCTCAAATTTGCACAAAAAATCTATCTTGGCAATCGAAAGGCTAAGTTCGAAGATGGGCGAAATTGGCCTTTTCTAAGGAGGGTTTTGGCGCATTTAAAGTGCGCAAAAATTACCCAAAAATCCCCAAAATGTTATTTTCCAACAAGTGACCCCTCATTTTAAAGGTTTTTGCACGCTGAACACGATGGTGGAATCGGATTTTAGATATCTTGATCCGTTCTCAAATTAGAGCATTTAAAGTGCGCAAAAATTACCCAAAAATCCCCAAAAATGTTATTTTCTAACAAGTGACCCCTCATTTTAAAGGTTTTTGCACGCTGAACACGATGGTGAAATCGGATTTTAGATATCTAAATCCGTTCTTAAATTAGAGCATTTAAAGTGCGCAAAAATTACCCAAAACTAGGATAATCTTTAAACTCTTACCCCCCCCCCCCACCCCCTTAGAGTGGTCAGCGTAGCACCCACATGTTCTTCCAAGTGATCCTTCCAGAATCCACATCCTTCCTTCATAGTTTATTTCAAGATTGAGCCTGCATGAAAAACAACCTGCACTTGAAGCACTCATGATTTTCTATAACAACTCCTTTACCTACTGCACTCTCTTGAGTAGGTAAGTCAAAAGTCCTAACTACCCTATCCTACCTAAAATGAACCCACAGCGATCAAATAAATAAGCACTTAGTACAATTACGTAATAAACAAACGGTAGAATCAGGATGGACAAAACGTACAAATTAAAATAAATACGAAGAGAATATACATAGAAAACCAAATTTTAGACCGAAGTTTTCCTTTATTCAAAACCATAGCCATTAATTCGAATATTTCTTTGAAAATTCGCTCATTAAGTCATGCTGCATGACTGGTTTTTTTTACTCATGAATCGGATACAAGTTTAAATGAAATTGAAAATTTTCGATTTGTTGGATGTGCCAATGTGGCCGCCAACTCTCTCTTTTAGAAGCTACTGAATAACCCCGTCATGGTTACTATAAAAATCTCTTCTGCCAAAGGAGAGAGTCGGACCAAAAAGAGGTGTCTCCTTCCCTTAGAGTTCCTGGCTCTTTATGTTGTGTGCTGGTGTCTTTTGTGTGTCGTTTACGTTTGTGTGTTTGTATGTGTGTGTAGTCAAGTCCTTGTCTTTTGGCTGATGGGTTGTCATCATGGGTAGATTTTTGTTAATGATACGTCCGTTGAATGTGCGTAGTTTGTATATTTCTAAGTGTTCGAGCATGCCACGCCGGCGTCCTTTCTGTTGTGGGTGTAGTAGGTAGTCATGCATTTGTTAATGTCAGTTAGTTCGCCAGTCAGTTAGTTGTGTGGTTAGTTGGTGTTGGTTAACGTAGCTGGAGCGTCTTGCGTTGAGTCTGAATGACCTAACATGTTCTGTGTACCTAGTTTTCAAGTTGCGACTTCACTACACACACATACAACCACACAAACGTAAACGACACACACAAGACACCAGCACACAACAAACAAAACGAGCCAGGAACTCCTGATTTTGCCTTAACTCATAATTCAGTACTAGGTATTATTATAATCATAATTGTCACAATACAATACATTGATAGTACGTTAGAGTTTACCATAGAAATATGTTAGTAGGCTAAGCTAGTAGATTATAGCTCACCATAGAAATAAGTTAGTACTTAAGATAAAAGATAAGCCAGTTGTTATGACTCCTACAGCTGTTTGTAGCTGAGCTACCAAGTAAAATGGGATTAGATTTAAGCTCTTCCCACAAGACAGACAGAACATCCCCTTCACTTCCTTTGTTCCCCTAACGCCAAAACACCTTTCACTTCCTTTGTTCTCCTAGACACCTCAAACAATTTTCGTGTTCGATTCCGAAGGTTCATTATTGAAAATAATAAATCAAAATGTGATGCTCTGGGTATCTTTTAATGGACTCTGTTACGAAAAATACGGGGTGAAAAAATAACCTCCTACAGCAGCCTGTGGGTGGGGGGAGTAGCAGAAAAAAATAATCGGGAACGTGGCTAATTGAGCGACTATGAACGTCCATTTTGTGCTGGGTGGAAATCTATAGCCGAGCGGCAGATGGCGACCTCAGTGCAGACAATGTAATTAGTCGCCGCTTTGAGATGCCGAGCTGACGTGGCTAACTACCTCCAACCCCGTCGTCACCCTCCACAGCAGCCATCGCTGCTTCGGAGCTTCACTTCGATACGGACACAAGTTGTCGGGCCACAGCAAAACGACATTGCAGAAGCTCTTCAGCTGATGCTGATTGACAGCTGATTACCCTCTTAAGGTATCACACAAGGCTGGCGATGCAGTTGTGTATTTATTTCAGCCGAGTATACTTAACTACCAGACAAAACATGAAAACAGGTTTCTAGGGGGTAAAAAAACATCAAAATCTAAGTCACCAACTTGGAAAATCCACTCATATAATTATCGTTTGCTGTGTAAAGATCTAAAAACTGAGTGGGTCACATTAGAGGTTTTTGGTAGTTGAAAAATCTTCAAAAGTTCATCAAACATCACCACCAATACCAACTGCAAATATTTGGTCGTCCTGTCATGCAGCGTGACTGTTTCGTTTTCTTTTTGTACAGAGTGGTTGTACAGACAAGGTGGATGCTGTTGCTGTAAAACACCGGAAAAATGTCGAAAACATCGATACCAGTACCAGGCCTGGGCATCGATCGAGCATTTCAAATCAGCGAATTTTAGTTGTTGGTTAAGATGCTGGGAGAGAGGGTGGTGAAAAAAAACTAAGAACATCAGTAAACTGATGTTTACATGCAGATAAATGGGTACTTGGATATCTTTTTTCACACATATATATATATTTAAAAGAACGTTCAAAAATGAAATAGGTCACTTCATTTCCTCCAATTTTTTCCAACAGAAATCCACGATCCACCGTTCATACCGATTTATACCTTGGCTTAAAACTCGATGGATTTTAAATAAATTAATATATAACAACAAGATAAATAACTAGATAAATCAACTGCTTTCCAGGGAATGGTGAACGATTTCGTGGGAAGAAAACCAACGAAGTTACTAACCCAGCAACGGGTTGGTTTAAGTGAAAACCCTAGTAAAATGTCAAATAGCGTTACGTATTTGGTTTATTATTTTCAATAATGAACCTTTGGAATCGGGCATGAACAAGTTTGTTTACCCCCCCCCCCCCCCACTACTAAAATTTTATGGTTTCCTCCTTTTCAGCCATCCCTAAGTTGTGAAAAATAGGGGTTTAAATTGCCAGGACACCGTTAACTCGATTTTTTTTTACTGTTTTAAATAGTTCTCGAACTTAGGAGTTTTTTAAGACCACCCGGAGCGTTGTAAGTCCAGCCGTTGGTTCACAGTACCGCCCATAAGTCTGCACAGACAGGCATTTTCAGCAGGAGGATGAATGAAGAATAAAATATATACATTCAATCATTCAGCCCAGACATCATCACCAGGGAAGCGGCAACAATCGGGAAGATCATGATTGCTAGGGAGCATCTGATTACAATCAAGGATGGCTATATGAAGTAGAGTTGGTTGTTCCGTGATATTATTACATTATGACAAATGATGGCTCTTTTGGCAACAAACTCCAAATTTGATGGCAACAAACTCCAAATTTGATGGCAACAAACTCCAAAAGAGCCATCATTCGTCATAATGTAATAATATCACGGAACAATTTTGTTGATAGGTAGTGAAACATGAACAAACGTTGAAGTTATTATTGATGGGTAAATTATAACAACGGTTCATTATACGATCTGCGTAGGAGGGGCTGGAGTTTGTTGGTAGGTACTTTCGCAATTTGAACAACCGTTGAAGTATCATTGATGGGCAAATCATTACACAACGGTAAATTATTACTCAAAGGTAAATTAGTGCACAACGGTTCATTATACTATCTACGTAGAAGGGGCACCTATTCAGGTAAATTATTACACAACGGTTTATTATTTGCCTCATGCTTCATGAATAACTACCAAATAATTAATTATTGAATTATTGAATCCCGCGCATTTGTAGGAAACATTAATTCCGGGGCCGGCTCCAGTATTCGATGGAGGCCTTTCCTTGATGGGGGGGGGGGGGGGGCGCTCGAGGGTATCGACCACAGAAAACAGTGATCTACGCAGAAGGGGCATCTATACAGGTAAATAATAAACCTTGGTTTAATAATTTGCAGCATTTTAGCTCTTAAAAATGCGTCACGCAAAATTTGGCTGACCCCCAGCGGCAAGACCATGTCAAAATTGCTTTAATACTCACTTTCAATACATTTTTTGATATCTACAGCAAGCTGCGTGACTCGCATTATCAAATACTAAGCTTAGGGGATTGCCAACTCCTGAAATCTGGCCGTTCTTTTGAAAAATACTGAAGACAGACGTTTCTTTAGACCTTTCAGAATTTTTAATGAAATATTAGGGACACAGATGCTGAACTGCACGACTTTGCTGTACAGGTTTTGGTGGCAGGGACGGCGACTGGGAGCGGCGCCACGGAGCCGTAAAAAAAAATTGCAGATTATGGGCCTATCGACTTGAAATATTTAAAGTGCACTCTTAGATCATCAGAATTTGCTGTGTGTCTGAGCTATTACAGCGCCTGTCTATCTAATACCTGCTTACTTCTGGACTCAACACTTGAAATTTGGACGATCTTGTTTATCCAAAAATCACACCACTAGCGACACTGAGTGCCTGCACGAAGAATAAACATACATGATTAAGGGTTTTTGTTTTCAAATAAAACCACCTTTCAGCAGCAAATGTTTATTATTGCTGGGCAACGTTTCGATCCCCAAGTGGTAGGATCCTAATCATGCCTATAATTACACACACCTATGTTAACAAGTTAATATACATGGGGAGAATACAGTAACTAAGACATATTCACTAGACAATGGTAACAAATTTCTTGAAAGGAGTCCTACCTTATTCGTAGAGTGGAGTATTCGTTCACGTCACTTATTGTTGTTACAAGGTGGTTTACTTTGAAAACAAAAACCCTCCATCATGATTACTCAAAATCAGCCTGGAATAAGTCCATCAACTCTAACTATGAAGAATAGTTGTAGGTTAGGTGTTGTCTTTTCTGGATTTCGTAATTCTCAAGAACTTGCACGATAATCACGATTGAGCAAATTCAAGATTTCTCAACTGTTCTGTACAACTGAGAGTTCTGAATTTGAACACAGTAATCACGAATAAAGGGGTTAATAGCACTCAATTTTTTTTAAAACTCTGCAAAGTCCTTGTCACATGGGTTTATTATTCTGCTGGACATACGTACAGAAATTTTGGCTGTTCAATTATTGCTTTCATGTGCAATTATTAAAATGGCTACTTTTGATGGTTTCCACCAATTTTGGCCCCCAAAAACACGAATTAGGCTTGGCTTTTTTTAACACATTATTTTTGATAGTTGATAGTAACATTTAATTATCTTGGTTGACCTGTTGATACTACTTCTAGTGTTATTATACAAATGTATGGTGGTTTCAGACAGTTTCCCATGTTTTTGACTAATAAAAAAATGAGTTTCAAAGCTTAACTTTCGCTACAACCTCAATTCTTCACTCTTCGGTCAAATCAACCTAATATTCGGTCTTCTCCCCCTAAAAAGCATGGAAAACGATACCTCACAAGCTAATGTTCACTAAAACCTCAAAAATCCCTCGAAACCCGCTATTTTTACACCCACTTTTCTCCCATAACACCTCTGGATGTATGCCGATGGGACTGCCGTGTTTCGGAGCACAACAAGGACCCAAATGTGTTCCCGATTGGGGACTCAATCTGTGTGCGGAAGAACCATGTTAGACCAAAATTTAACTTAAGTTTCTGTCTTAGATTTACGTTATATTTTGGTCTAAAATCGACGTTCTTCCGCACACAGTTTGGTCCCCGATCGGGGAACCTTCGTTAGAACTTCAATTTTCAACTCTGGTCAAAAAAGATTTCATATTCGGTCTTCTCGTCCCAAAAACCTGGAAAACGATACCTCAAAAGCTAATTTTACTAACGTGTTACTAAAACACAAAGTACCTGTTAGCGAATTTTCAAAGAAAATGAAGCTATTGCAATGGCTTCGAAATTTAAATAATATAAATTTTTGGAAATTTTCTTCATAGAAATCCGTTTCAGACCATTCTAAAACGATTCCTGAAATTTAACACTTTTTTATATGTATATATATATATATATATATTTATATATATATTTATTTATATATGTGTCACTCCAGACGATAACTCTCGATAGAATTGAGATAAACAGCTCAAATTTGCACAAAAAATCTATCTTGGCAATCGAAAGGCTAAGTTCGAAGATGGGCGAAATTGGCCTACTCTAAGGAGGGTTTTGGCGCATTTAAAGTGCGCAAAAATTACCCAAAAATCCCCAAAATGTTATTTTCCAACAAGTGACCCCTCATTTTAAAGGTTTTTGCACGCTGAACACGATGGTGGAATCGGATTTTAGATATCTTGATCCGTTCTCAAATTAGAGCATTTAAAGTGCGCAAAAATTACCCAAAAATCCCCAAAATGTTATTTTCTAACAAGTGACCCCTCATTTTAAAGGTTTTTGCACGCTGAACACGATAGTGAAATCGGATTTTAGATATCTAAATCCGTTCTTAAATTAGAGCATTTAAAGTGCGCAAAAATTACCCAAAACTAGGATAATCTTTAAACTCTTACCCCCCCCCCCCCCCCACCCCCTTAGAGTGGTCAGATTGAAATATGTGAGAAGTATTAATTGAAGACGAGAGTTCGAAGCAAAAAAGGGGGAGGCAAACGATTAGTACAACTCCTTGAATTTACCCACAGCGATCAAATAAATAAGCACTTAGTACAATTACGTAATAAACAAACGGTAGAATCAGGATGGACAAAACGTACAAATTAAAATAAATACGAAGAGAATATACATAGAAAACCAAATTTTAGACCGAAGTTTTCCTTTATTCAAAACCATAGCCATTAATTCGAATATTTCTTTGAAAATTCGCTCATTAAGTCATGCTGCATGACTGGTTTTTTTTTATACCAATTTTCACTCTGGGTATATTCCGACCTGGCAGCAAAGTTTCGGGACACAACTAGGGCCCAAATGGAGCATATGTGCGAAAGAACGAATTTTTTAGAATGAAAATGAAGTCGGTATACGTGATACGGCGGACGGACATTGCATTTTTGGGATCTTCGCACCTTGATACGTAAATTACCACTTGATACCTTGATTACCTTGATACCTCAATTCTTCATTCTTTGGTCAAAATCAACTTAATATTCGGTCTTCTCGCCATAAAAAAATAAAAAATAAAAAAATCGGTCTTCTCGCCCTAAAAAAAGACTCCCATAACACACAAATAGGACCCAGATGTTTTTCCCGAATGGGGACCCGAACTGTGCGGAAAAACGACGATTTTAGACCAAAATTTAACGTAAATTTAAGGCCGAAACTTCGTTAGAATATCAATTTTACACTATTTGGTCAAAATCGACTTCATATTCGGTTTTCTCGTCCCAAAAATATGGGAAACGATACCTCAAAAGCTCTTCTTACTAAAACACAAGAAGTTCCCATCTTTGTACCCATTTTCACTCATAACACCCCTGGGTATATTCCGATCGGGCCTAAATGGAGCATGTGTGCGAAAGAACAATTTTTTTAGACCGAAAATGAAGCCGGAATGTACGCACCTCGAAACGTAAAAGAGAAACTTTTTGAAGGGGTGTTATAAAAAATGTTTGGTGGGCGATCACACAGGTGTACTATGCACAGAATAATAAACCGAAAGGATCTGTTCGGTGTCGTTTTCCCTGGGCTACGTCAAAGTACCCACAAGCTGACAGAACCCACCTGGTAAAAAGTAACTTTGGAGGGCATCCCGAGTTGTAATTAAAACATTATAATAGTATTGGGAAGTTAGACCATCAACAGATTTCGAATTCCACTCGCACAGGTGGCGGATGCGAATTCCGTTGTAGCTCTTCCCCCTTGTACCCTTAAACCGCGTTCAACAAGGTCTCGAAGTGCGAAAAACACGCGATGGGCGAGATTTATCCCGTGATAACTCCATACATTTTGAAACGAGATACAACTTTTTACTTGCTCATTGTTAACTGCGTCGAGTCACGAAAGAAGGGGGCGCGATATAACTTGTTCAAAGGTCCCTGTTCAGCTCAGAATGTCAACGGCCGTTGCATATTCACAAGGGGAAAGAAAAACGTACGCGACGAACATAAATATTAATTTTAAATTATTCATCCCCCAACATGAGTGCTGACATGCACAGAAATGTACTCAAACCGATAATATATAGGGTAAATACACCGCATCGCTCCCATCGCATATAAGATGGGTTATTATTATCCAATTTACAAGGAAGAATTTGGAACCCGGGCACTCGCAAGTCGAAGAGAATTGTGATGAATTTCTTCGATTTTGAAATTATATCAGATAGAACTGTATATTTCCCCCTAAAGGAAGGTGAGACATCATTCATGTTCTTATTTGAATGTCAAAGAGACATCGATGAGAAAATGTATAACCAACGGCAAGCGTTCATATTTGAACAGTCGAACTAAAGAAAAATTAAAATCTTTGTAATAAATTAACATTCAAAGTTAGTACTTGTCCTACTCGCTGCATCCCTGACACCCCCCCCCCCCCCCCTCACCAAAAAAAACAGGAAACCACCGCTCAGTTTGTTCGGACAGACTGTACTGTACTGTTCCGGACCATTATATTCGAGCCGCGACCCTTTTGGTTTATTATTCTGCGAATAATACACCTGTGTAAAATCGCTCAGCAAAAAATTTTTATAACACCCCCTCAAAATTTTTTCTTTTACGTATCAAGGTGCGTAGATTCCAAAAATGCAATGTCCGTCCACCGAATCACGTATACCGACTTCATTTTCATTCTAAAAAAATTCGTTCTTTCGCACACATGCTCCATTTGGGCCCTAGTTGTGTCCCGAAACTTTGCAGCTTATGGGAGAAAAATGGGTGTAAAAATAGGGGGTTGCGAGGGATTTTTGAGGTTTTAGTGAACATGAGCTTGTGAGGTATCGTTTTCAATGCTTTTTAGGGCGAGAAGACCAAATATTAGGTTGATTTTGACCGAAGAGTGAAGAATTGAGGTTGCAACGAAAGTTAAGCCCCCGAAATTCATTTTTTTATTATTCAAAAACATGGGAAACTGTCTGAAACCACCATACATTTGTATAATAACACTAGAAGTAGTATCAACAGGTGAACCAAGACAATTAAATGTTACCATCAATTATCAACAATAATATGTTTAAAAAAAAAGACAAGCCTAATTCGTGTTTTTGGGGGCCAAAATTGGTGGAAACCATCAGTGTTCCAACTTACCTATTTTTGAATTCGCAACTTAGCCAGCAGTCGCCTGCGTTCCTTCAAATCCGTCCTACATCCGTAGTAATTTAATGCCACACCCGACTCCTATCCATAATCGAGCATCTTTCATTGGTTCCACACCATTTCACTTGTATTTTACCAATAGTTACCACATCCAGTTCCTGTACAAAAAATTTATGTAAGCTTCTTATCGACGTTATCAATATCAATATCACCACGCAAAAGTTATCAGTATTACTACTTAAAGGTTATCCATGGATACTCCTTGTATCCATGTACACTAAAGAATAGGGCTGTAGTAATATCCATAAGGAGTTTTAGTGCAACATTAGATTATAGGAATTGTTATATTTTTGTGATCATACTTTTGTGTGATGTTGGTTATTGAGTGTTAATTTTACAAGGACTATATTTTCATGTTACCAACAAAAAGGAACAATCACAACCAACCCCCAACCACTAACCTACTACATCAACTTTCAAACTACATCACTGCCTCAAGAAGAAGAGGAAAGAAGATGTTGGCAGCCATATTCATTCAGACCAATCGTTCAAGTCAATGTGCTTCCAAGAAACCGTTATCTGTGATATTCCACAGATCCATTATTGGATGAATTTGGAATATCACAGAAATTCATCCAAGTTCTAGTCATCATATTTATATTTTTATCATCGCCACATTCATCGAGTTCGCTCCACCTTCAAGAAAAATCCCATGGTGCCACCGATGGAGTGAAATTACGGCTAATTTATAACTTGGACGAAAACCAACTGTTACCTGCCTAGAAACTACAGTTACCGGCCAATTTGGAGAAATCGTCATCATCTGGACATCATCTCTAGTCATCCAGAACAGGTAAGCCTAGTCATTAAGCACATTTGTACATGATCAGACTGAGTGATTAGAATATACACAAGTCCAACCATAGA
The DNA here is from genome assembly GCA_954871275.1 of Leptopterna dolabrata. NCBI lineage: Eukaryota > Metazoa > Arthropoda > Insecta > Hemiptera > Miridae > Leptopterna > Leptopterna dolabrata. The sequence continues at coordinate 2,369,332 of OX940983.1, forward strand.
TCTCCAATCATAGCCAGTGGCCACAGTAGCATCATTTGCAATAAAATCGAGTATGTGCTTCATCAATTTATCTGTGTCTCATTGAGCATCCTTAGTTCCTATTAGATTTAGTATTACCTATATTGATATTTCCTCTGTGTGAGGTGGCCTTCGAGTTTTTCTTTAATTTTCTTAATAATCTCTAAAATTACAAATGAACAGCCAAGATTTCTGTAGGTATGTCCAGTAGAATAATAAACCCATGTGACAAACTTTACAGCGTTTTGTGCGTTCGGACAGCACCAGAACTGGTCCTGGCTCGAGAGTTGGCTGTCCGGACGGGCAGTCCTGGATTTTGCCGAGGACTGTTGATCCTGCACATGCGCGCGAGATGCTCCTACCATCAGCTCAAGTGGAAGGTTACAATGCTTCTAAGAAAAAGAAAAAGAAAAACGGAGTTATTGAAAAATAGTCTATTTCCACTAATACACGAATAACGCAAAAAACACTGTAACAGTGTTTTTTGCGTTTTTCGTGTATTAGTGGAAATAGACTATTTTTCAATAACTCCGTTTTTCTTTGAAATGGGTTTCCACGATTTCGTCGCGAGTGATTTAGTTCGTACAATGCTTCTGTTTATTCACTCCGAAACATCAGCACACGTTCTTACAGACACAGTTCTGGGCTCACCTTCTTTTTCAGAATGCAATTCCATCCTGGACTGGTCCAGGACTGACTGTCCGAACAAACCTACTATCGGCGTCGGACCCTCGGACTTTTTAAATTATTTCAATTTCCAACCGTTTGATATTTTATTTGATGATAAACCGGAAACTTTTGTATTAACCCACACCATTCCAGAAATTCGGAAATTTCCCTCGAACGCTGACTCCAAAAAACGACTTCTACGGTCGATTGAATCAAGTTTTCCTCTCGTTAAGACTGTTTTCTGTTCGTTAAGTGCAAGAATGAAGAAGAAGGCCGACTATGCGAGAGAAATATCTCGCATAACTTGTACCACTTTTTTCCTCCCTCCAGATAAACACTCGTCGGAGAGGGAATATATAATAAGGATTGTGGCGGAATGTTTATTTGAATACATCAGAGTTATAAATACGACCAGTCACTTTAGTTAGCCCGTTGGAGCGGAAGAGTGGTAAAATGATTTACATGAAGGCAACTCCTGGCTCCCCTTGTTCCGCTATTCAATTCACGGAATCCCCTTTTTGAGTATTATCGCTGTTGATATTTCATTCCCCATAAAGAGTGTATCGCTTGGGGGATCAGAAGCGTTAGCTTTTAATGGATTTCACATTCGATCTACATCCATGAAGTCATTTTATTAGTCAACGATCGCCCGTTTCACCCACATTTTCCAGGGAATGATTTATAATGTCGGAATATCAAAAGCTTAATAAAAATGTTCCACGTTTCGAAATTCGGATTCCACTTTGCTGACAATTCTAGTTTCCACGACCTCTACTTAACAGGTAAATTATAAATTGATTTCAGTTACAAACGTTCATGTGAATGATTTCTACAAATAAAATATTTTATTTGATTTTGACGAATTGATTTTTTAGTTCACTATTTTGAATAACGAACCTTATCGGCCGAATAAGAAAATTTCGTTTCCAACTGCTCCCTACATTTGTTCACATGTGCAAGTCTCCATGGGAACCTTTGCACATGCGCAAACGGTCGGATTTTGTTGAATTTCGTTTGAGCTCAATTGGAGATTCACTTGCACAAACCCCAACATTCCAACCCACCAATAACTTTCTTTTAGCGAATTTTCGAAGAAAAGGAAGCTATTGTTCTCGGTCCAAAATTTTTAAAACTCGAATTTCCGAAAGATTTTTATACCAAAATCCGTTTCAGACCATCCTGAATTCCCTGCCGAAAGACACCGAAAATTATATGTATATATATATATATATTTATATATTTATATATTTATATATTTATATATTTATATATTTATATATTTATATATTTATATATATATTTATATATTTATATATGTATGTGTCATTCCAGACGATAACTCTCGAAAGAATTGAGATAAAAAGTTCAAATTTGCACGAAAAATCTGTCTTGGCAATCGACAGGCTAAGTTCGAAGATGGGCAGAATCGGGTCACTCTAAGGGGGAGTTTTGGGGAGTTTTAGGGGGGGAAAATTACCCATAAATTCCCAAAATGAAAAAGTCTGACAAGTGACACCTCATTTTAAAGGTTTTTGTACGCTGAACACGACGGTGAAATCAGAATTGCGATATCTCATTCCGTTCTCAAACTGGAGCACTTTGAAGATGAAGGAACGTGGTTATTTCTTGAGATGTTCTTCCTGGTTCGTCTGCTCTAATCTGATAACGGAATGGGATATCGCAATTCTGACTTCACCATCGTGTTCAGCGTTGGAAAATCTACAAACCGAGGTGTTACTCGGCAAAAAATGGAACTAAAAATGTGTTACGTACCCAATACCTACTCTTCTGGTATTCAAAACATTTTTGATTTCCCCCTCCCCATCCTTCCACCCCAAATTTTACTTTGCGAAAAATTACTCCTGTTTTAATTTTGTATGGTATCAAGTTGGGAAAACATTGGCCGAAAATTAATTTTCAGAAAATTTTAGGCGGAGGAGGAAGATGCCGAAAACTTCGAAAATTCGCTCTTATAGCCATGCTGCATGACTGTGGTTTTTAGCGAATTTTCAAAGAAAATGAAGCTATTGCAATGGCTTCGAAATTTAAATAATATAAATTTTTGGAAATTTTCTTCATAGAAATCCGTTTCAGACCATTCTAAAACGATTCCTGAAATTTAACACTTTTTTATATGTATATATATATATATTTATTTATATATGTGTCACTCCAGACGATAACTCTCGATAGAATTGAGATAAACAGCTCAAATTTGCACAAAAAATCTATCTTGGCAATCGAAAGGCTAAGTTCGAAGATGGGCGAAATTGGCCTACTCTAAGGAGGGTTTTGGCGCATTTAAAGTGCGCAAAAATTACCCAAAAATCCCCAAAATGTTATTTTCCAACAAGTGACCCCTCATTTTAAAGGTTTTTGCACGCTGAACACGATGGTGGAATCGGATTTTAGATATCTTGATCCGTTCTCAAATTAGAGCATTTAAAGTGCGCAAAAATTACCTAAAAATCCCCAAAATGTTATTTTCTAACAAGTGACCCCTCATTTTAAAGGTTTTTGCACGCTGAACACGATAGTGAAATCGGATTTTAGATATCTAAATCCGTTCTTAAATTAGAGCATTTAAAGTGCGCAAAAATTACCCAAAACTAGGATAATCTTTAAACTCTTACCCCCACCCCCTTAGAGTGGTCAGATTGAAAAATGTGAGAAGTATTAATTGAAGACGAGAGTTCGAAGCAAAAAAGGGGGAGGCAAACGATTAGTACAACTCCTTGAATTTACCCACAGCGATCAAATAAATAAGCACTTAGTACAATTACGTAATAAACAAACGGTAGAATCAGGATGGACAAAACGTACAAATTAAAATAAATACGAAGAGAATATACATAGAAAACCAAATTTTAGACCGAAGTTTTCCTTTATTCAAAACCATAGCCATTAATTCGAATATTTCTTTGAAAATTCGCTCATTAAGTCATGCTGCATGACTGATTTTTTTTTTATAGTTCGTATTAGTTACATTATGCATATTTCAAGGGCCTTCCGTACTGAACAGGGACACTGACAGAAGGGTGAGGACAGTACCCTGATAAGGTTTGCTTACCTAATGATTTTTTCCAAGTTATTGACCTCAAAATCGCCAAAAAGTTATTGCTTAGTGAAATAAATACGCCTGGATGTAATACACTATCCACCACAACAATCACTCATAGGCGGAAATTTCCGAAATTATATCACTCAAGGGAAGAAACAATTTTACCCACAATGTGATTATCAGTTGGGCTTGTGGTAGGGTTCAATTATTGGGACTGTATGATGGGCATATTATCATAAATTTTAACAATGAGCTCAACATATATTCTCAAAAGGTCTTTGGACTACTAAACTGACTCAGTACCGACCTACGTATAACCCAGGTCTTGAAGTAAAATGATTAAGAAGTGGTACAATAACGAACTAAATCACTCAGTTATTACAACGATGATTTGAATCCTGGGGATGTGTGACCATCAGAAACCAGGAGAGAGGTTGGAAGTTGTCGATCACACGGTTTACTAGGTATACAGTTAGGGACCGGTTTCGGGTCTTAACCCATCATCAGCCTTTTTCGGTAGAGTACTACAAACTTACTAGGTAAATATTATAAATTGATTTCAGTTACAAACGTTCATGTGAATGATTTCTACAAACAAAATATTTTATTTTATTTTGATGAATTGAGTTTTTTGTTCACTATTTTGAATAACAAACCTTATTGGTCGAATGAGAAAATTTCGTTTCCAACTGCCCCCTACATTTGGTCACATGTGCAAGTCTCCATGTGAACCTTTGCACATGCGCAAACGGTCGGATTTTGATGAATTTCGTTTGAGCTCAATTGGGGATTCACTTGCACGACCGGTTTCGGGTCTTAGCCCATCAGCCTTTTTTGGTAGAGTACTACAAACAGATCGCTCGTTCACCCACTATACAGTTTAGGTTGTCAATGCGGAATTCGGAAGTCTAACACTGTACAGTGGGTGAACGAGCGATCTTTTTTGTAGTACTCTACCGAAAAAGGCTGATGATGGGTTAATACCCGAAACCGGTCCCTAACTGTATACCTAATAAACCGTGTGATCAACAACTTCCAACCTCTCTCCTGATCATTCAGTTATTGTTTGTTACTGACGATGGTTTGATCACAGAAACCGGTATAAAAGTGTATTTTTCGTGTATTAGCGGAAACACCTTTAAATAACTCCGTTTTTCTTCTGTACAATAACCCAGGATCCTGCCACAAACTGGTGAATTTGGTTTTTGGCAGGATCCTGGGTTACTGTACAGAAGAAAATTCACCATCGAAAATATCATGCAAGCCTAAACATGCATAATGCCATAGATACCACCGCAAATATTATGCCACATTACGACTTGGTGGGAGGGGGGTTTGAGGGAAAAATCAAGACAGCTCTCCCCGTTCGAAATATATATTATGCCCAACTAGTTTCGCCCAGCAAGGCCTCTTCAGGGACATAAATACATAGCTTTTATTAGCGAATTTTCGAAGGAAAGGAAGCTATTGTTCTCGGTCCAAAATTTTTAAAACTCGAATTTCCTAAAGATTTTTATACCAAAATCCGTTTCAGACCATCCTGAATTCACTGCCGAAAGACACCAAAAATTATTTGTATATATATATATATATGTATGTGTCATTCCAGACGATAACTCTCGACAGAATTGAGATAAAAAGTTTAAATTTGCACGAAAAATCTGTCTTGGCAATCGACAGGCTAAGTTCGTAGATGGGCAGAATCGGGTCACTCTAAGGGGGAGTTTTGGGGAGTTTTAGGGGGGAAAAATTACCCATAAATTCCCAAAATGAAACAGTCTGACAAGTGACACCTCATTTTAAAGGTTTTTGTACGCTGAACACGATGGTGAAATCAGAATTGCGATATCTCATTCCGTTCTCAAACTGGAGCACTTTGAAGATGAAGGAACGTGGTTATTTCTTGAGATAAAACAGTTTTACATAAAATCAGTTATTTCTTCGAAAATTCGCTCTTATAGCCATGCTGCATGACTGTGGTTTTATAATACATAAAATTGTCAGTTTTCATTTTGTACTTTCCCTCGTCGTTGTAATTTACCTCATCTTAGCAAAAGAAGAGAGCACAAAATTAGGAATCACAAACGTGAATATTATTTTAACAAGACGACCTAAGATTAGGTAAATTAAAATGACGAGAGCAAATGACAACCAACCAGTTTATGTATCTATTACTATAAAAGCCGGATATGTCCCTGAAGATGCAGCCATAGGCAAATCCCGGGGGGATTTACTTTAATAATTTGCTATCAACTACGAAAGTTTTACGATATTTGAATTATGTGAATTTCGTCATGTCCAGGCTCCTGAACCCAGTAGGTAGGTATATCAACAATATCGAACTGTGGACCTAAATATTGTGTCGCGACTGCAGAAGTGTAGTGAGGATCCACCAAGCCAGCTTTCGTCTTTCATCAGATCCTCGTCTGCTTCTCCAAAGCAACCACGTCGCCTGTTTTCCGGGCTTTTCCCAAGCGACGCCATTTTTCTAGGAGGCATCATGTCATCAGCATCCTGTACCTTCAATCCACCTTTTCTGGATTCTGCTGTAAATCACGTTTGTGACACTGCTTAATTTATCAGGTCCAGATCCAGCCAGCAGCTTCTCAGCCACCTCAATACCTTCATTTTTGGTTTATTATTTTCAATAATGAACCATTGGAATCGAGCACGAGAAAAAAATGCTAACCCCCCCCCCCCCCCCCCACCTAACCAATTTTGATGGTTTACGTTTCAAGGTATGTGGAACCCGAAAATGCAATAAAATAAAATAAAAAACCACAGTCATGCAGCATGGCTATAAGAGCGAATTTTCGAAGTTTTCGGCATCTTCCTCCTCCGCCTAACATTTTCTGAAAATTAATTTTCGGCCAATGTTTTCCCAACTTGATACCATACAAAATTAAAACAGGAGTAGTTTTACGCAAAGTAAAATTTGGGGTGGAAGGGGGAGGAGGGGAAATCAAAAATGTTTTGAATACCAGAAGAGTAGGTATTGGATACGTAACAAATTTTTTGTTCCATTTTTTGCCGAGTAACACCTCGGTTTGTAGATTTTCCAACGCTGAACACGACGGTGAAGTCAGAATTGCGATATCCCATTCCGTTATCAGATTAGAGCAGACGAACCAGGAAGAAAACCTCAAGAAATAACCAAGTTCCTTCATCTTCAAAGTACTCCAGTTTGAGAACGGAATGATATATCGCAATTCTGATTTCACCATCGTGTTCAGCGTACAAAAACCTTTAAAATGAGGTGTCACTTGTCAGACTGCTTCATTTTGGGAATTTATGGGTAATTTCCCCCCCCTAAAACTCCCCAAAACTCCCCCTTAGAGTGACCCGATTCTGCCCATCTTCGAACTTAGCCTGTCGATTGCCAAGACAGATTTTTCGTGCAAATTTGAACTTTTTATCTCAATTCTTTCGAGAGTTATCGTCTGGAATGACACATACATATATAAATATATAAATATATATATAAATATATAAATATATATATATATATATATACATATAATTTTTGGTGTCTTTCGGCAGTGAATTCAGGATGGTCTGAAACGGATTTTGGTATACAGCCATCCTTGATTATAATCAGGTGCTCCCTCGTGATGATTTACGGGCCGGATTTATACCGTTTGATGGTTCGTGTTGACGAACGGCTGGACGTACAATTCTCCGGGTGGTCTCAAAACATTGTTTAGCTCAAGACAAATTTAATAACGTAAAAAAAAAACCGTACCCTTCCATCGAAAGTTTACGAGCTACGGCGTTCTGAAAATGTCAACCCCTATTTTGAACCCCTTAGAGATGACTGACAGAAGTAACGTCGAGCTTCGAGGACCAACTAGACCCCGAACGGAACCTTCAACCCGAATTTCATCAATTTTTCCCATGGTAACTAAGAAAAGTGGCGCAAACGGCGGACAGACAGCATTTTTAGCGAATTTTCGAAGAAAAGGAAGCTATTGTTCTCGGTCCAAAATTTTTAAAACTCGAATTTCTGAAAGATTTTTATACCGTCGAGTTGGTTGTTCTGCGATATTATATTTATTATCTCATTTGATAAGCGATGGACTATTGGATTTTGTTGGTAGGTACTTCTAAAACTTGAACAAACGTTGAAGTATTGTTGATGGATAAATTATTACACAACGGCAAATTTTTACATAATGGTAAATTATTTCACAACGTTAAATTATTACACAACGGTTCATCTACCAAGAAGGGGCTGGATTTTGTTGATCGGTACTTTTGCAACTTGAACAAACGTTGAAGTATTGTTGATGGGTAAATTATTACACAACGGCAAATTATTACACAACGGCAAATTATTACACAACGGTAAATTATTACATAACGGTAAATTATTACACAATGGTAAATTATTTCACAACGGTAAATATTATTACACAACGGTTCATCTACCAAGGGGCCGGATTTTGTTGATCGGCACTTTTGCAACTTGAACAACCGTTGATGTATTATTGATGGGCAAGTTATTACACAACGGTTCATTATACTTGACCATGAGGGTAGGTACTGACCACAGAAAACAGTGATCTACACAGAAGGGGAATCTATTTCACTCCACATCAACCATTTTCCTTTAGAACTTCATTATTTGCTTTTCTTTTTGCCGTTTTGCAGTTTTAGTTACTGTTTGTCATCGACAGAATTATCTTAGCAACATTTAACTCGTGAGTTAGGTTGGTACCCAGTAACGAGTACGGGGTTAGGTACTAACCTACGGAGGGTCTGCGATCTACATATTATGTATAGAATAGTACATATTATGTAATATAGACGTTTTATCTACGCAGATCTGGAAGAGAAGGGTATTCTGTACAAAATAATAAACAGTTGTGCAGGAATTTGCAGCGTTTTTCTTATTCAAATATATATTTTCATCTTTACACAGCTCGAGGCTTTAGAGGCCTCCTTATTCTCTGAGCCCGGTATATGCCCATTCGAAGTTGTGGCTTCAACCGCTTCACCAATCCGCCCACCAGGAACATTACCGACTTCTACGGGGCCTTGTGGAGGATATCGTCGACTGAAGGTGGTGTCTTCACCTTGGGGTTCTGCAGATCAGCAACCAGTAATCTACAGCCAAGAGGACTCTCTCATACCCACCGGACTATCTGGTCAAAACTTTCTATTCACTTGTAGGCCAATTGATCGAAGGTTTAAATTATTTTTATCGACCGATCTTACTATAATTATACCTATTCTAGTGAAGGAGCTCCTTTAGGTTTGTATCATTATCATATCGAAACTGTTACTCGAATACATATTCAACTTTGGGATAGGTTAATTGGTTTATTGGATCTTTGAAACCCCTACCTACTGCCCAAACACGGTATGTTTGAGCAAAATCGGGTGTTGGTATGCAAGAAAACAGTAAGGCCCCTCTGGATGTTTGGATATAGAGATACGAAGAGAGAGAAAGAGATACGTAGGGGTTTCTAACGTACAATGAGCCCGCATTCATCACGGGACTGTCCCTCCATCGCTGGTTGGGGGAAGGTGAGTGGTGGGTGAGGGGCTTGGGACCCTTCAGAGCTGCAAAAACATCCAACATCGTGAAACGAGGGAAACTAGCGGGGCCGACAGAAAAAAAGTTTAGTCGGAAGATTCGAAGCCAGAACGGAATGGGATTTCCTGGGATAGAAATCAACGTACAATAATGTTGGTTATAACTGGTTCTATCGATTCTACCAGAACAATGTTGTTACTGATGAGGCGGTGTTATTATGCGTGCAGAGCTGGATGCCACCGACCCAATACCGGTATGAGGATTTTGCAATTTTATTTTACTTTATAGTACGGCTAAGCCAATTTACAATAGTTGAACAAAGGAGTTGTAAACTCAGGGAAAAAATAAATGAATAATTAAATAATTATAAGAAAAAGTCAACCAAACTTCACTGGCATTGGTGAGCCGAAAAATGGCGCCTGAGGAAAGACGATGGATCGGCAAAGAAGTCGAATAACGAATTTTGGAGGAAGGCATTGACTACACGTGGCATCCGGTAAAGGGGGCACTGGAGCATGTAGTAGTGCGCAGCAAAGGGGACGAGGAACAGTGGTGTGCGGCGGGCAACGTAGCCCGGCACGTTGAAATTAATCCTGGCAAGCAGAACAGGACAGTCCAGCACGCCATTCGCCAGCTTGTGGTAGAAAGCCACATCTGGCAGCAAGTCTACGGTCCTCCAGACTAGGGAGCCATAATCCGCCGACAGCCATGCGTAATCCACACTATCGGCCGGTATCCCCAACTTAAAGGCGAAATAACGAAGGAGTTTGCGTTGCACCCTCTCCAGCCTGTCCTTGTGCACCCCATAGAACGGGGACCATACGGGGCTAGCATATTCCATGATTGGGCGGACCAAAGACTTACGTAGTAGTACTATAGTGTCGACAGAGTCCCGAGTGCACCTCTTCAGGAAACCCAATATTCTTAATGCCCTTGCCGTCACAACATGCACATGGTGGTTGAACGAAAGCCTTCGGGCCAGGAGCACACCCAAGTCCCGCATCAGCTCCAGCCTAGCGAGAAGGGCACCCCAAATCATATATAAATGATAGACGCACTCCCGGGATCTTGTGTAGGATGCGACCGTCCACTTTGCAGGATTAAGAGACAGGAAGTTCTGCCGACACCAGCCCAGAAGAGTGTCGAGACCACACTGAAGCCGGAGGCAGTCAGTGGACGACGAGATCGTACCATATATTTTCAGGTCATCCGCAAACATAAGTACCCGCAGTCCATCTTTTGAAAGCAGGGCACTGGCGCTATTGATTAGCAAGAGGAATAGGAGAGGGCCAATGTGGGAACCCTGCGGAATAACCGAGGAAGCATGGAATGGCAAAGATAGCACACTCTTCAACCTAACTCTGAGGAGTCTGCAGTCCAAGTAGCTAGCGATCCAGTCGAGAAGGGCACCGTGCACTCCAACCGATGATAACAAGGCAATGATGTGCTTATGGGAAACTCGATCGAAGGCCTTGGCAAAATCCACTGACAACACATCAACCTTCAAGTTCTCCTCGAAGTTCGACATCACAGTCAGTGAACTCGATCAAATTGGTGACCGTGGATCGGCCCCTCATGAATCCATGCTTTTTGGGGTGCAATATGACTGGAGAAAAGAGGGGTCAACAACTCGACGACCAATTTCTCCAACATTTTGGGGATTGATGAGATGGTGCAGATACGTCTGTAATTATTCGCCAACGATCTACTGCCTGATTCATGGATTGATGTGATGTACGACTCCTTCCATCTCACTGGGAAACATCCTGTTGAAAGCGACCTATTGAAGAGCCCAGTCAGAGGCCGAACGAGTGAAGCACTACAGGACAGAACAAGAGCCGGAGGAACCCCATCCGGACCGATACCCACATGAGAATTCAATGAAGAAATGGCCCGGGACACGTCATCCTCATTCGGTTGTATGAAGCTGATGGACACAACATCAGAACAGCTGTACATATTATGAGACTGGAGCTTCATAAACGCTTGAAAAAAAGGAGGCAAACATCTGTGGACATTCTTCAGGTGTTGACGCACACTGACCATCCAAGAAAATACAGTCTGGGAGAGCATTTATGCCGTCTTTATAATTAACAAAGCTCCAGAATTCTTTAAGGCCCTCTGTCCATTTGAGACCAGCAGCGCGGGCAGAACGGTTATACAGTGAAATCCCTCTATAGTGGACATCCACGGAACCAAAATAACTGTCCACTATAGAGGGGTGTTCACCACAGAGCGAGTCTGACCAAGAGGGCTGTCCACCACAGAGCGCATCTGACCAAGAAGTGTCCACTATAAATGGGTGTCAAAAAATTCCAACGTATTTTTTTATTAGTACTATTTTATTATTTAGTGTGTACGCCCAAAAATTCGTGAGATTTGTCATAAATTAATATTTATGAAAAATTCACAACGATAAGGGTACTTTAGGTCAGAAATACAAGAATAAAAGGATAAATTCACGAATGAATAAAATTTTATAATTTTGGATCTGAAAAAAAAATTGGAGAATCGAAGACTGTTTTTTCATGTTCGTGATGCTCTGACACTTCTCACGAGTGAAAACGATCTGAACAAACAAAAAATGAATTCGAACGATGGCAAATTCAGTCGTAAAGAAGCAGAAAATGATCTCTGTCAGATCAAATATAGCTGTCAGAAAGAAAAATGTAAACTTTTCTACACGTCTAAACGGGTCTACGGTCCACTGCAAGGGGTTTAAGGATGACGAAATCGATGTCCACATCCACTATAGAGGGTATCCACTATACAGGGGTTCAAAAACTTTGAATCTCCTATCTCTACGCCGGGATCATGGCCAAATCGTCCAGTAAGAGGTTGTCCACTAAGAGGAGTTCCTTTGTAATAACTGAAAGTGTTGGGAACAGCTGACGAGGAGAAATGTCCAGCGGACTTGAACCTGCCACCTTCTGCTTTGATTGCGAACGCATAAAAAATCCGTAAATCCCTAAGATTTATGTCAAATTTTACGGATTGATTGCGAATTCATGACACATTGGGCTTCAGCGTTCGCAATCAAAGCAGAAGGTAGCAGGTTCAAGTCCCGCTGGAATTACTCTTTCTCCTCGTCAGCTTCTTCCAACATTTCTTCAGCTGTTACAAAGGAACTCCTCTTAGTGGGCACCCCAGTATAGTGGACGGTTTGGCCATGGTCCCGGCGTAGAGATAAGAGATTCAATGTATTTGAACCCTCTATAATGGACAACCACGGAACCAAAATAACTGTCCACTATAGAGGGGTGTCCACCACAGAGCGCGTCTGACCAAGAGAAGTGTCCACGATAAACGGGTGTCAAAAAATTCCAACGTGTTTTTTTAATAATACTATTCTATTATTTAGGTAAGTGTGTACGCGCAAAAAATTCGTAAGATTTGTCATAAATTAATATGTATGAAAATTACACAACAATTAGGGTACTTTAGGTAAGAAATACAAGAATAAATGGATAAATTCACGAATGAATAAAATTTTATAATTTTGAATCTGAAAAAATTGGAAAATCGAAGACTGTTTTTTCATGTTCGTGATGCACTGACACTTCTCACGGGTGAAAACGATGTGAACGAACAAAAAATGAATTCGAACGATGGCAAATTCACTCGTAAACAAGCAGAATAGAGGAGGTCAGAAAGATCAAATATAGCTGTCAGAAAGAAAAATGTGAACTTTTCTACACGTCCAAACGGGTCTACTGTCCGCTGCAAGGGGTTTAAGGATGACGAAATCAATGTCCACTTCCACTATAGAGGGTATCCACTATACAGGGGTTCAAAAACTTTGAATCTCCTATCTCTACGCCGGGATCATGGCCAAATCGTCCAGTAAGAGGAGTTCCTTTGTAATAGCTGTAGGTGTTGGGAACAGCTGACGAGGAGAAAGAGTAATTCCAGCGGGACTCGAACCTGTTACCTTCTGCTTTGATTGCGAACGCACAAAAAATCCATAAATCCCTAAGATTTATGAGAAATTTTACGGATTGATCGAGAATTCATGGCACATTTGGCTTCAGCGTTCGCAATCAAAGCAAAGGTAGCAGGTTCAAGTCCCGCTGGAATAACTCTTTCTCCTCGTCAGCTGCTTCCAACGCTTTTTCAGCTGTTACAAAGGAACTCCTCTTAGTGGGCGACCCAGTATAGTGGACGGTTTGGCCACGGTCCGGCGTAGAGATAGGAGATTCAACGTATTTGAAACCCTGTATAGTGGACACCCTCTATAGTGGACGTGGACACTGATGAAGCCCAACGTGCCATGAATAATGATGGTCTGCAGTCAAAGCAGACGGTTGAAGTTCAAGTACCGCTGGAGCCACTTTTTTTTTCGCGTTAACCGTTTGCTTCAGGCGATTGAATGATCACTTTTTTTATCATCCCATTGAAAAAGAACCAGATCTACGCTCAACTTGTTCAGAGACTAATGCAGTTTCATGCTAAGTACACGACCATGATGATGGAAAACCAGAATAATCAGGTTTGCTCTTGCATCAGAATACCAGCCAACGTACAACGACAGATCTCCATGTTGACAGGAACGTGGGAGCCCACGATAGCTAAAATTATGATATAAACTTGAGGTCAACGGCAATCAGACCTGTTTACTATAATATAAATTGACGGCAACACAATATCGCACTCTAAATGCAATAGGGCCATAACTAGAAAATTCAAAATTTTCAGGATACTCGTTTGAAAGTTTTGAACGTGCGTAGAGAACTCAAGCTAATTCGAGTTAGTTCATATAAGGCCAAAAAACCGAAAATCTCAAAATTTTGAGTTGTGGCCCTAGTGCATTGGGAGTTATTTATATGTCATATAAATAATATTTAAAAATTTATAAAATGTATACTTGATGTAATCGAAAAATTTAGGTACCTACTGCATATTTGGTATATGGGATTGTTAAAGTAAGTACCTACTTGCGCAAATCATCATTCTATTGTGATTCTGGAGAGTTAAAGACCAATCACTCACCTGAAACAGACATAACGTGAAAATAAAGTACACGTATAATCTCGAACTAGACAAGGATGTATGAGTTATGGACAAATAAGTATCAAAAACAAGTTAGTTAGTTCAAATTGCTGTTCATGACACATTGATAATGATTATGATTAATTTATTAGCATTAAAGCGCCATTACCCAATATGTAGAAGGTATGTATATTTTTAAGGCGATAATTACAAGCGGATGATGTAATATGAATTTAAATACCAAAAAACGCTGCAAATTATTACACGAAGGTCTATTATTTACCTCCTTAGATGCGTCTTCTGCTCAAGAATCATCTCAAGAATCAATTTAAAAACGTTAAAAAAAACCATACGCTTCTATTGAAAGTTGTCAAGCTACGGCGTTCTGAAAATGTCAACCCCTATTTTGAACGCCAGAGACGACTGACGGTAACGCCAAGCTTTGAGGACCAACTACTAGACTCCAAAAGGGACCAACAAACCAGATTTCATGAATTTTGGTTTACCTATGGTAAGAAAAGTGTGCGGTGTACGGCGGACAGACAGAAATTTTTTTATTGCATTTTCGGATTCTACATACCTTGAAACGTAAACCATCAAATTTGGAGGGGAGGGGGGGGGGGGGGGGTTAATTTTTTTTTTCACAAGCTCGATTCCGAAGGTTCATTGTTGAAAATAAAAAACCAAAATATTGATCGAGGATCAATACCTACTTCACGAATTGAGGATAAAAATACCAACTCGTTCATTATTTTCTAGCGTCTATCACACAGGTACCACTGTTTTCAACATGACAACCTATTATTTACCATTTACGGTTTTTATAATCATACTACTTCAAATACTCGTATTTGCTAGGAAATTCACACTCATGTTTCATGCTATTTTTGCTAATTATCAATAAAATAGGTAAAATGAAATTATAAGTTCATTGGATTCATATCGCTAATAATTATTTTCAAGAATAGTGTTAACACTTTACTGAATAATACGGAACGACAAGGATTAAAAGGTAAACGGTTTAAAACATTTTTTGATCCTATTCATTTAAATTTGATTGATAATTAGATTTAATTTATTGATAATTAGATTACATTTAATTGATGATTAGATTTAAATTTTATTGATTACACAGGTATCACTGTTTTCAACATAACGACAACCTATCATTTACCATTTACGGTTTTTATAATCATACTACTACAAATACTCGTATTTGCTAGGAAATTCACACTCATGTTTCATGCTGTTTTTGCTAATTTATTATCAATAAAATTTAAATGTAATTATCCATTAAATGTAATCTAATTATCAATTAAATCTAATTATCAATAAAATTTAAATAAATAGAGTCAAGAAACGTTTTAGACCGTTTACCTTTTAATCCTTGTCATTCCGTATTATTCAGTAAAGTGCTAACTATTCTTGAAAATAATTATTAGCGATATGAATCCAACGTTATGAACATTTTATAGATTTTTATAATTTAATTTTTCCTATATTATGGTAACTAGCAAAAACAGCATGAAACATGAGAGCGAATTTCCTAGCAAACACGAGTATTTGAGGTAGTATGATTATAAAAACCGTAAATGGTTTGATAGGTTGTACAGTGGCACATGTGTGATAGACGCTGGACAATAATGAACGAGTTGGTATTTTTAGAAAAATGAAATTATAAAAATCTATAAAATGTTCATAGCATTGGATTCATATCGCTAATAATTATTTTCAAGAATAGTTAACACTACTGAATGAATAATACGGAATGACAAGGATTAAAAGGTAAACGGTTTAAAACATTTTAAAAGTACAGTAACAGACTATAAGTAGGTGCATTAGGTAATACCAGAAAAGTGACTTGAAGAAGTGCAGTATTTTGGTTCTAACCAGACCGAGATCACACTAAGACCAGAATCTCACCTCAGGAACACACTCGTGAACGCACTCTCGTAACGTATAGGAACATAAATCGTGAGTTTAGTTGCCTGTGATATTCTCCAAAGAATAAATAACACGATTGAATAAAAACATGGCTGGGCGGCAACATTCGTTGTGATGGATGATTGAACGTAATGGACTTAATGGATGCTGTGTGCCGGGTGAACTGGCAGTTACTTTATATGTCATCTGGATCTCCGCATTGAAAATGGATTCTCGCACGAGAGAAACACCGTAGACCGGACCGACGTCCCGACAGAGCCCATAGGAGGTAGGGATGGGCATAACGGTTATTTTCGAGAAACGTAAAATAACATTCGTTATATTTTTTAAAAACTGTCGAAAAAACTAGTTTACAAAAAAAACTAGTTTCTTTTCTTCTTAATGAAAAACGGGTGAAACGGGTGTTCTAATATGTTGTTAGTATGTAGTTACAAAGAAAACGAAAAACTGTCTTTTTCAACTGATAAGTAATAGGAAAAACGAAAACTTTGTCGACGCATTTGAAGATAGTTTGTTTTAAATTAGCAAGGAGAATGGTTTCACTGGACGGGACTTGCCAAAAAAGTTGTTGCCAAAAACAAAACGACTCCCAAAATATTTAACAAAAGTAGATGACATTTTTGGTTAATTTTTCTGTTTACGGTTCTTTGCATTTCATCAAGTTTTGGAGAAAAGTTCATCAAAAAGGTAGAAGTAGAAAGTAATAAAAACCGATCAAACATGAGAAAACATAGGTATATATTTGAATGAGTAGGTAATGTATCACATTTTTATGAGAACACACGAACGAAGGACTCTAATTTTTTCGTGCAAACTACTATGTGACTGTTTACGTACCTATATATTTATATTTATAAAAAACTATAGAAAAAATAGGATCTCTTTAACATTATTTTATTTTCAGTCCTATCGCACAATCGCTTGACTAGTTGCGATTATTTGTTCAACACTTGACTAGCTGAGATTATTTGTTCAACACTTGAGTATTGGATTGGGAGTAATAGAATACTACGATTACATACGAAACACGATGGAATAACACCAAGCGGGAACGAGTTATTCCACCTACATACCTTCCGGTTTCCACCAACATTCTTCTTCTTCCTCATGTTATTCGTGGTTTGTTCCGAGTCATAGTTGATTATTTTTGATAGTTCACTTCAAAGAACTAACACCTTCCCGCTTGTGCCTTTTTTTTCAACTAGTTTTTTTGGTTTATTATTTTCAATAATGAACCATTGGAATCGAGCATGAAAAAAAAACGCTGCAAATCCCTGCACAACGGTTTATTATTTTGTATAGAATACCCTTCTGTTACAGATCACAGCTCTATGTATAGATAACCCGTCTATATAATATGATATGTACTATTCTATACATATTATGTAGATCGCAGACCCTCCGTAGGTTAGTACCTAACCCCGTACTCGTTACTAGGTACCTACCTAAATCACGAGTTAAATGTTGCTAAAATAATTCTGCCGATGAAAAACAGTACCTAACAAAAAGAAACACACATAATGAAGTTCTGAAAAGAAATTGTTGATGAGGAGTGAAAAAAGTTGCAAAAGTACCTACCAACAAACTCCAGCCCCTTCTACGTAGATGGTATAATGAACCGTTGTGTAATAATTTACCGTTGAGTAATGATTTACCGTAGTAATAATTTACCCATCAATAATACTTCAACGTTTGTTCAAGTTTCACTACCTACCAACAAACTCCAATAGAGCCATCATTTTTCAAATTAAATAATATCACAGAACAACCAACTCGACTTCATACTCCGCCAATATAATCAGGTGATCCCTACCAATGATTGGCCGTATTCACAAATTCCTATTGTCGGCATGTCTCTGGTTACGAGATTTGGTTTGGATTGTATACAATTTCATTCACACTGGAGTCGAAAATGCCTGTCGGTGCAAACTTCGGGGCCTTACTGTGAACGAACGGCTGGACGTACGATGCTCCGGATGGTCTTAAAAAACTCGCAAGTTCAAGAACTATTTAAAACCGTAAAAATATTTACGTAAAAAAATGGTATAGGCGTTTTGAAAATTTCAACCCCTATTTTGAACCCCTTAGAGATGACTCACAGTAACGTCGAGCTTCGAGGACCAACTAGACGCCGAACGGAACCTATAACCCGAATTTCATCAATTTTTTTTCATGGTAACTAAGAAAAGTGGCCCGTACGGCGTACGGCGTACGGCGTACGGCGGACAGACAGAAATATTTTTATTGCCGTTTTGGATTCTACATACCTTGAAACGTAAACCATCAAATTTTGAGGGGGGGTAAGAATTTTTTTTTTCATGCTCGATTCCAATGGTTCATTATTGAAAATAATAAACCAAAATTCTTACCCCCCTCAAAATTTGATGGTTTACGTTTCAAGGTATGTAGAATCCAAAACTGCAATAAAAACATTTCTGTCTGTCCTCCGTACGCCGTACGCCGTACGGGCCACTTTTCTTAGTTACCATGAACAAAAATTGATGAAATTCGGGTTATAGGTTCCGTTCGGCGTCTAGTTGGTCCTCGAAGCTCGACGTTACTGTGAGTCATCTCTAAGGGGTTCAAAATAGTGGTTGACATTTTCAAAACGCCTATACCATTTTTTTTTACGTAAATATTTTTACGGTTTTAAATAGTTCTTGAACTTGCGAGTTTTTTAAGACCATCCGGAGCATCGTACGTCCAGCCGTTCGTTCACAGTAAGGCCCCGAAGTTTGCACCGATAGGCATTTTCGACTCCAGTGTGAATGAAATTGTATACAATTCAAACCACATCTCGTAACCAGAGACGCGCCCACAATAGGAATTTGTGAATACGGCCAATCATTGGTAGGGATCACCTGATTATATTGGCGGAGTATGAAGTCGAGTTGGTTGTTCTGTGATATTATTTAATTTGAAAAATGATGGCTCTTTTGGAGTTTGTTGGTAGGTAGTGAAACTTGAACAAACGTTGAAGTATTATTGATGGGTAAATTATTACTACGGTAAATCATTACTCAACGGTAAATTATTACACAACGGTTCATTATACCATCTACGTAGAAGGGGCTGGAGTTTGTTGGTAGGTACTTTTGCAACTTTTTTCACTCCTCATCAACAATTTCTTTTCAGAACATCATTATGTGTGTTTCTTTTTGTTAGGTACTGTTTGTCATCGGCAGAATTATTTTAGCAACATTTAACTCGTGATTTAGGTAGGTACCTAGTAACGAGTACGGGGTTAGGTACTAACCTACGGAGGGTCTGCGATCTACATAATATGCATAGAATAGTACATATTATATTATATAGACGGGTTATCTATACATAGAGCTGTGATCTGTAACAGAAGGGTATTCTATACAAAATAATAAACCGTTGTGCAGGGATTTGCAGCGTTTTCCAAATTGAGAACGGTTATAACGTGTTTTTTTTCGAACTAGTTATTTCAAACTAGTTTCTCGTTTCTTGACCCATCCCTAATAGGAGGGCAAACCTAACCAAATTTGAATTTTCTGCGCGAGTTTTAAAAATGCAAATCCATGTACACGTCGAAAGGACAGACTTTATTTGATTAACGAATCTACGTACAATACGTAGATGAATGATCTAATGAATACGTAGATACATTATACGTATTATTGCTTCAAGGGAAGCCTTGGATTAGTCTTTGATTTAAAAATGCTGCAAATTATTACACAAAGTTTATTATTTACCTGTCCAGATGCGCCCTTCTGCGTAGATCACTGTTTTCTGTGGTTAATACTCTCGAGCTCCCCCCAGGAAAGCCCTAAATCGAGTACTGGAGTCCGGAATTTAAGTTTCATACAAATGCGCGATATTCAATAATTCAGTAATTAATTATTTGCAGTTATTCATGAAGCATAAGGCAAATAATGAACCTTTGTGCAACCATTTTACCTGTATAGGTGCCCCTTCTACGTAGACAGTATCAGAAACATTGCGTAATAATTTGCCCATCAATAATACTTCAACGGTTGTTCAAGTTGCAATAGTTCCTATCAACAAAATCCAGCCCCTTTTACGTAGATGGTATAACGAATTTTTGGTCCCGTGTCGGACTGCCTGTGGTAATTCCTTGTAACGCCCATAACTACCCGAAATAATGGTCGAAATGAGCTGAAATTCGGAGGGTAGGTGCGGGTTGGGTGAAAGATGACTCATTGAAAAAAAAACGGTAACTTTTGTCCGCGCATGCGCAAACCTGGAATAATTGATACGCCCACAACTACCTTAAATAACGTTGAAATGAGTTCAGATTTGTAGGGTTGATCAGGAATGATACTTTGAGAGTTCCACATGAATTTCATTGGAATCGTACTGTACCTTCCGTCTGCACGGGCTCAAACATGAAATGTTTACAGTTTTCTTGTAACGCTTCTAACTACGCGAAAAATAAAATAAAATAGAGAGAAATAAAATAGAGAGCTGAAATTATGAGGATACACGCGGGTTGGATCGCAGATGGTCCCGTATCAAAACGAACCTACCCAACTACCTATTCTTATACGTTCATGTTGGGGAAACGATACTGCCAACTCGAATTGGCAGACGTTTTTGTCCCGTATCAGTCTGTCTGACTTGTAACGCCCACAACTACCCAAAATCATGGTCGAAACGGGCTGAAATTTGGAGGGTAGGTGCGGGTTGGGTCACAGATGGTCCCAATCATACAGATAGATACCAGAATCATTGAAAAATAAGTACAGCAACTTTCGTCTGCGCGTGCGCAAACGTGAAATACTTGGAACGTCCATAACTACCCTAAATATCGTTGAAATGAGTTCAAATTTGGAAGGGATCAGGAATAATACTTGATAGTTTCACACGTACTGTAACTTCCGTCTGCGCATGCGCGAACATGAAATGTTGACCATTTCCTTGTAACGCTTCTAACAACGCGAAAAATAGTCGTAGCGAACTGAAATTATGAGGATACACGGGGGTTGGATCACAGATGGTCCCGTATCAAAACTAACCAACCGTTCATGTTGGGGAAGCGATACTGCGAACTCGAACTGGCAGACGTTTTTGTTCCGTATCCGTCTGCCTGTCTGTGGTAATGCCTTGT
Organism: Leptopterna dolabrata; assembly: GCA_954871275.1. Taxonomy (NCBI): domain Eukaryota; kingdom Metazoa; phylum Arthropoda; class Insecta; order Hemiptera; family Miridae; genus Leptopterna; species Leptopterna dolabrata. Next base: position 2,390,647 of record OX940983.1, read on the forward strand.
AACGCCCACAACTACTCGAAATCATGGTGAAATGGGCTGAAATTGGGGTACCATACCAGAATAATTGAAAAAGAAGTACAGCAACTTTCGTCTGCGCGTGCGCAAGCGTGAAATACTTGGAACGTCCATAGCTACCCTAAATATCGTTGAAATGAGTTCAAACTTGGAAGGGATCAGGAATAATACTTGATAGTTCCACACGAGTTTCATTGGAACCGTACTGTAACTTCTGTCAGCGCATGCGCTACAAGCAGCAATTTTGGGTATTTTGACTTGAAAATTTGAGGGCATACTCCTTAGGCTCCCTTTGCTGTATAGTTGTTGGCGCCAACATGGTGCCAGAGGACGGTGCCATGCTGGCACTAGTGGCACTACATGTAAAAAATGTGCATGGTATGGTTTTTCATGTTTTCCAGCACGCTGATTGGAATGGAATAACTTTCAACGCTCCGAGTGATGGAGCCTTACAACGACTGCTAAATACTAAAGCCATAAAACCTTACGAAAAATATCTATTATGAGGCGTCGTACATGGGCAGAATTTCAGGTGTCTGGCACCTGGTCAAACGAAAATAATACAGAAAATGATGAGCCGAAAAAGTGACTCAGCGTGTACAGGCGTCCGTGGAAGGAAAAGGGTTGAGCACCTCCGAAATAGCTAAAAACTTCTGTAGCTTTAACGACTGAATGTGGGGAAAGAGGGTCGGAACGTCAGTGTGCTGTCAGACTATAAATAGATGTATGTACTTATATAATGTGTGTGCAATTTTGGGTATTTTGACTTGAAAATTTGAGGCTATACTTACTCCTTAGGCCCCCTTTGCTGTATAGTTGTTGGCGCCAACATGGTGACAGACACTAGTGGCACTACATGTAAAAACTGTGCTTGGTATGGTTTTTCATGTTTTCCAGCACGCTGAATGGAATGGAATAACTGTCAACGCTCCATCACTCACCCTTACGACTGCTAAATACTAAAGCCACAAAATCTCACGAAAAATATATATTATGAGGCGTCGTACATGGGCAGAATTTCAGGTGTCTGGCGCCTGGTCAAACGAAAATAATATAGAAAATGATGAGCCGAAAAAGGAACTCAGCGTTTAAAGGCGTCCGTGGACGGAAAAGGGTGGAGAACCTCCGAAAAAGCTGAAAACGTCTGTAGCTTTAACGACTGAATGTGGGGAAAGAGGGTCGGGAATCCTCAAGGGACGACCCTTTACTATGAGGTTGAATTTAGTGGCACTTCGTGAAATCCCCATCCCTACATTCTATGACACTTGCGTTACTTTATAGGGCTATTGCCAAGGTGGTTGTATATGTATAACGTCTTTGTGTTTAACTGTGCCTGCCTCTTATCATGATTTATCGAGCTAATTCCCAACTATGAGCGTCTCTTTACCACATCCCGCCTCCTCCCGACACATCCATGGTATTCTATAGGGACGTCCCCCTTTCGGTTTGAAATATGGCCGACCGATCCCTCATTGTTCTCCCGCCCACCTAGGAATTTAACACGTCGTCTAAGTCGACCATTTAATAACGGGCTATTGCCTTATATTTCCCCCCTCCACCGTCCCACCTGTCTGTCACTTCACTAATAACCCTCCACTCACATTACCCATCAGCCTATCACGTGCCTCCTTCTTCAAAGCAATATTCCCGGAGGCCGGGAGCTCTCACCTCCGTCGTCACCTACGTGGGGAAAGTACGTGGTTGATCACTGGGTACGAGATTTGGAGTTCGAAGCCAAAATTTAAAATACACGCCCTGAAAGGCGATATACAGGGTGTAACATGAGTGATGCAAAACCTCTCTCCCACGTGTTCTACATCTAATTTCCGACAAAAAGTGTCCTATAGCATTTTTTTTACTCCGCTTAATACCCCACTTTTTTCACTTTTAAATTTTTTTTCGAGTTTCCGACCTCGTCTCACTAAAGCAGCTATAATTTCCTTAATTTAAAAAGTAAATTCAAATTTAGAGATACTGCTGGAAAGAGCGTGAAATTTCCTGTCATTAGTGCCTAACAAAAAAATTTTAGGAGGATTTGAGGAGTGAAAAGGGAGTTTGAAAACTAGATTTGGTCAAAATCTTAAAATCGTCTGTTAGCGAATTTTCAAAGAAAATGAAGCTATTGCAATGGCTTCGAAATTTAAATAATATAAATTTTTGGAAATTTTCTTCATAGAAATCCGTTTCAGACCATTCTAAAACGATTCCTGAAATTTAACACTTTTTTATATGTATATATATATATATGTGTCACTCCAGACGATAACTCTCGATAGAATTGAGATAAACAGCTCAAATTTGTACAAAAAATCTATCTTGGCAATCGAAAGGCTAAGTTCGAAGATGGGCGAAATTGGCCTACTCTAAGGAGGGTTTTGGCGCATTTAAAGTGCGCAAAAATTACCCAAAAATCCCCAAAATGTTATTTTCCAACAAGTGACCCCTCATTTTAAAGTTTTTTGCACGCTGAACACGATGGTGGAATCGGATTTTAGATATCTTGATCCGTTCTCAAATTAGAGCATTTAAAGTGCGCAAAAATTACCCAAAAATCCCCAAAATGTTATTTTCTAACAAGTGACCCCTCATTTTAAAGGTTTTTGCACGCTGAACACGATGGTGAAATCGGATTTTAGATATCTAAATCCGTTCTTAAATTAGAGCATTTAAAGTGCGCAAAAATTACCCAAAACTAGGATAATCTTTAAACTCTTACCCCCCCCCCCCCCCACCCCCTTAGAGTGGTCAGATTGAAAAATGTGAGAAGTATTAATTGAAGACGAGAGTTCGAAGCAAAAAAGGGGGAGGCAAACGATTAGTACAACTCCTTGAATTTCCCATTTGACATATAATTGTTATGATACCTTCATAGATAGACCAGTACCGGCCCACGTATTACTAGAAGGAAGACGAAAGAAAAAATCTATTTCAAATTATTCAATTTAGGTACTAACAGTAGGAGGAAGAAGGTTAGGTAGGTATCTTATCAATTTATTATCAGTATCATACGAATATTTGATATTCAAAGGTAGGTAGGTACTTAACATGATAAAAATAATATCAATGAAGAAGGAAGGATCTACCTACCTAGTAGAGCAAATCTTGAACTGGTTTTAGATACCAGGCCTGAAATCGTAGTCAAGAGGAAAGGCCATTCAGAAGGAACAAGGAATCTACTCATAACAAACGGTAGAATCAGGATGGACAAAACGTACAAATTAAAATAAATACGAAGAGAATATACATAGAAAACCAAATTTTAGACCGAAGTTTTCCTTTATTCAAAACCATAGCCATTAATTCGAATATTTCTTTGAAAATTCGCTCATTAAGTCATGCTGCATGACTGGTTTTTTTTTTCAAACGCTTGCTCTGATCCTATTAATTCTTGTAGCAGAATGGTGAAGGTAAGCTAAAAAATGCGCCAAAACGTCAGCTTTCCAAGGGACAAAACGTTTTTTGGAATTGATTTAAAAAAAAAATGAGGTTTGAATATGAAAAAACGTGTTGTTTCCAGGTAAATGTGAGTTTTTCATGAAAAATGTATCTTTTTTGAAGTAGTAAGTCAACTATGGGGTAATTTTCAAATCGAATGGTGACACCCTAAATCATCTCCCAGTATGTATTTGGTCGTTATATTCATTTTAGTCCAAGGATGTTGGCATTACATAGAATGGAACTATGTTAGTTAAGCGGGACTCTGTTAAATCCTTTATTTCCTGAAAATGCCCTCGGTTTTGGCGAAACAAAAATGAAACAAATTATGAAAAACAAAATTTACCCCCCCTCAAAATTTGATGTTTTTCGTTTCAAGGTATGTAGAATCCAAAAATACGATTAAAAAGTTGTCCGTCCGCCGCACGCCGTACTTCGACTTTTCTTTGTTAGCCAAAATTGACGAAATTCGGTTTGTAGGTCGCATTTGGGGTCTAGTTGGTCCTCAAAGCTCTCGGTAATGTGAGTCATCCATAACGAGTGAAAACTAAGGGGTTGAAATCTGGAAATTTTTTACGGTTTTAAATAGTTCTCGAACTTACGAGTTTTTTAAGATCACCCGGAGCATTGTACGTCCAAGCCGTTCGGTCACAGTAAGGCCCAGAAGTTTGCACCGACAGGCTTCTTCAACAGCAGGGTGAATGAAATTGTATAGATTCAGCCCAAATAGTAAAGTAAAAGTAAAGTAAGTAACAGCCATTCAGGCTGGGGCTTTTCGTCCGACTGCCCTGCCAGCGTCGCGGACGTGATCAGCTGTCCTCCGATGGAGGATCACAATTCGATCTGATCATTTCGCTCTTTACTTGGCTACTCATTGCCTCGCCCCCTTGAGTGGAGAGGGGTTCGCCCAACAGCTACATGGGTCATACTTGGACGTGTCACCACGTGTCACGGCAGTCACCCATCCAAGCACTAACCACGCTCGAGGTTTCTTAACTTCGGTGATCTCACGGGAACTATTCCACCTGATAAGGCCGTTGGGCCCACTTCAGCCCAAATATCATCACTAGGGACGCGCTAACAATCGGGAATTGGCCCGAGATCGTCATTGCTAGGGAGCACCTGATTATATTCACGAGTTTGAAGTCGAGTTGGTTGTTCCGTGATATTATTTCATTTGAGATATTATTTATTTATTTTAGAGTTTGTTGATAGGTAGTGAAACTTGCACAAACGTTGAAGTATTATTGATGGGTAAATTAAAACACAATGGTATATTATTACACAACTGCAAATTATTACACAAAGGCAAATTATTACACAACGGTAAATTATTACACAACGGTTCATTATAACATCTACGCAGAAGGGTCTGGAGTTTGTTGGTAGGTACTTTTGCAACTTTTTTCACTCCACATCAACAATTTTCCTTCAGAACTTCATTATTTGCGTTTCTTTTTGCCGTTTAAGTTACTGTTTGTCATAGACAGAATTATCATTCCACATCAACAATTTTCTTTCAGAACTTCATTATTTGCGTTTCTTTTTGCCGTTTTAGTTACTGTTTGTCATAGACAGAATTATCATTCCACATCAACAATTTTCTTTCAGAACTTCATTATTTGCGTTTCTTTTTGCCGTTTTAGTTACTGTTTGTCATAGACAGAATTATTTTAGCAACATTAGTAGGTAACGAGTATGGGGTGGGGTACTACCCTACGGAGGATCTGCGAGGGTATTCTGTACAAAATAATAAACCTTTGTGCAGGGATTTGCAGCGTTTTTCGATTTGATTTGATTCGACTTATTTATATGGTAAAGACAGAGAAAAATACAGTCTACAGAAATGCAGAAAAATACAGTGCGATGATAGGAGAAGTAGTAACCAAACTTAACTTCTAACTTAAAATATACGTAGAGAATTGCAAAAATAAAGACGAACATAACAATGAAAAGTAATTGACGTCATTTTGGGGAGAGGGGTTCTGTCATTGCCCACCACGATAGTAAGTTCACCAGAACTTCTGCTCTCAGGTGGAGTTCATTCAGACCTCAATCATTTGTATAAAACATTTCTAGAAAGGCACTCCAAACAGATGCTTACGATATAACTTATTATGTATCCAAAAGAAACGGAACGATGGTTTGTTTAAAGAACTTCAGGCTTTTGAATTCGGAGATTTTTATCTCTTGTCAGAAGAAAAATAGTGCTGTTACAGGGAATACGTTTAAAGAGCTCAGTTCGGTAGTTCGACATTGGTCAATGAAGCCATTCGCATATTAGAGACAATAGATAGATAGATCGTTTTCATCAATGCCAGTCTTCAGTCTCGAATATACCTATGGACTTTTGCCCGAGTCTCAAAACTGCAAATTCTTTGAACAGATGGGAAGTTGGGTACCTGTATGGCCTATTCATAATGATCCTAATAACGAGAGTTCTGAAGTACTTGTATACTATGTAAATGAGTTATATAGGTACTACCCCACGCTATCAACCCATAACTCAGAAGTGTTCAAAGCTAGACCATAGTAAATTCACCTCATTAACTTCACGGACTTCAACCTCTAGCAACTTTAAAACGTATAGCAATTTTCTGAATTTAGTGACCGAATCAACATGTGAAATGAATTTAAGATGTTATCAAAAATAATGCCCAAGTATTTAAATTCTTTACGAAAAGGAAGCGAAGTACACGAAAGTCAGGTACTTGAGAGCAGTCGTAGTCGTGAAATTTGGCACAACTCTCAGTGACATTCCGTATATTGGAGAGAGAGAATCTCAGCACGGAAGTCTTGCCAACATTTAGCTGAAGGTAATGCGAATCCATCCAGTATTTGACATAATAAGTTCACTGTTTATGAGACGGATCAGCTGCTCAAGGTCCCTTACCCCAAAAAACGATGACAGTGTCATCCGCAAAACCGAACATTTTGCCACTGACTGATATATCTAACAAACCATTTAAGTATAACAGGAATATAACAGGAGTTACTAACTAACTTCCTTAGTTCATTAATATCAAAAGAGATATAGAAACTGGGGGGCATATTGAGGGTTTTTGGGTGTTTTCGCACGTGCCCCCACTTTCAACCTCGTCAAACTTGTGCATTTTCGCACCGAAAAACCAACTTGATTAGCGTCTTTGTAAACCTCTAATTATTCTCTTCTCCCACCCGCTGGTGCCAAAAGCTCCCGCTTTCCCTTCCTTAAAAACCTCTCTGAATTTTAAAACGGAAATTCGTCCCTCGGGTGAAAGTTCCGTACGTGCCCCCAAGCTGTTTGTTAGCATGAGTGGAAAAACCAACTCTACCACCACGTGGAATCAGTGAACGTAGGTCATGTTTTTCGAGCCAAGCAGAAACAAGTAAGAACAACATGAATCGATTATGAGGCTCAACTCCTTGGTATTCAACTACGTTCTTCTGTTAAAGTCGGTTAAAAATGAGTGGGAAACTGAAATCCAAGAGGACGATACTTACGAGGTTGTTGAGATATTTTTAATGGGCACTGCAGATTTGTTAGTGTTTTCATAGAATGCTGATTTTCGGTTTTTTTTTAAATCTCCAAAAACGTAATATTTCTGTCTAAAAATAATGCAGAGGTTTGTACTTCACGTGGAATTCAACGAAAATCGATGAGGTATTAAGAACATACAAAATTTTAATCGGAGGAAGAATCCCAACAAAACGAACACAGCATTAAATCATATCTATGATCATCATCTTTAATCATATCTATGATTTAAAGCTGTGTTCGTTTTGTTGGGATTCTTCCTCCGATTAAAATCTTGTACGTTCTTATTACGTCATCGATTTACGTTGAATTCCACGTAAGGTACGAACCTCTGCATTATTTTTAGACAGAAATATTATGTTCTTGGAGATTAAAAAAATCACGAAAATCAGAATTGAGGGGAATCTGGTCACACTGTGGGCCATGATTTGCATATCTGAAATTAACACGAATGCAGTTCGTTCTTTGAGTTTACTGAATCCCGAGGTATAGAATTCCTTTACTTTTTTAGGGGTTTTAGGTTTCCCTGGCTGGCGACCACCTAGAGATGAGATGACGTCTCTGTAGCTGATATGTGCCAATTGAAAGGTTTGGTTTATTTTCAACTAGCTGTGTACCCGCGCTTCGCAACGGTAGAACAGACACCCCCTTTAGGACAGGCCCCACTCATAACAGATACCACCTCAGGATTGACAGAGTGGTTGTTTGCTACCGTAAGCCACGGTTCAAGGGTGCGTCCCAAGTGAAAATTTTGGTTTGAGTAATTGGTTATTGTTTGATTAGTGGCCGTTCTTTTGAAATTTCTGTAGACCCCCCCCCCCCCCCCTCTCATAACCTGTACCCCCCTCCCACTAACATCCTGATTGAAGTACCACTTGAATGTACTCGTCGAGCTGAATCCAGAATCTAATTACAATCGGATTTACGTCCAACCGTTCAAAGTTATTATAAGCATAAACGTCCTCATAGAAGTGATTATAACACGTTTTTTAGTAGTATTTCATTCATAGCGTTTCAACGGATGGACAGATTCAAATGCGGATTTTTCATAAACCTTCCCAGATAAATTCTGCGTCAAATGGTACCAGCCGCAACTTTCTACGTTCAGCCGTTCTCAATTGATGCCGAGACAAACAAACAAACAAACAAACAGACAGACACTGTTTTATTATATGTATAGATCAGCGGTTCCCAACCTTTTTTCTCATTCGCACCCCCCAGCAACTCAGTTTCAGCCGGCGCACCCCCGACTTACGTAAATACCAAATAGATAGGTATAGTAAAGGCGCTGTGTCAGAAGTTGATTTATAACAGACTTGAACAAAACAAACAAAAAAAAAAAAAGTATACACACATTTTATTTTATAAGTAAGTATATTTATATAAAAGTTTAAAATATAGTGTATAAGTATGCACACAGATTTAAAATAAAGTTTGTGGTAAAAACAATGCACATGAGCATCAAGGTAAAAGTAACACAGGTAGGTAGGTAGGTAACTAAAGAGATCGAAAGAGTAGGAGTTAAATAATATGTAACTATAATAATATTATGTTTTAATATTGCAAAATTACATTATTGACAAGAAGACAGGAATGAGACTAAATTAGACTAGCCCGTAAATTTATAAATGAATAAATAAACGAGTAATTTTGGGGCAAATTAATGAGATCCTTGAGGCTGTATCGTGGTACACATTTTTTTGAAATCTGGTTCAATTGTGGACAAGTATACCCTCAAATCTATGCTTCTCTTCCTCCCCTTCTCGGCGCGTCACTACATCCCTCGCACAAAAACGATGTAGGTCCTGTCTTTTCTCAACATCTACTTTCAAGATAAAAAATATTAAAAATGTGTGGGTACACCCCATTCACACTTGAGTAGATCAGTTCACAGTTGGTTGTGGTAGCGGTGGTGTGGCAAAAGAACGAAAAATATTAATCAAATTTTTTCCCAAAAATGTCCGCCATTACTTTATTTTTTCCACGCACCCCCAAAGGGGCTCCCGCGCACCCCCGGGGGGTGCGCGCACCCCAGGTTGGGAATCGCTGGTATAGATAATCAACCTTCGGAATCGATCATGAAAAAAATGGATTCCCCCATCAAAATTTGATGGTTTCCGTTTCAAGGTACGTAGAATACAAAAATGGAATAAACAAATTTATGTTCGTCCGTCGTACCAAATGAACGAACCAAAATTAATGAAATGTTTGTAGGCCCCACTTGGTGTCTGTCTAGTAGGCCTCCTAAGATGTCCAGTAAGGGGTGAAAAATAGAGGGTTAAAATTTCCAGGACGCCGTTATCTCGAATCTTTTTACGTTTTAAAATAGTTCTCGACCTTTGGAGTTTTTTGAGACCACCCGGAGCATTGCACGTCCAGCCGTTCGTACACAGTAAGGCCCAGAAGTTCGCACCGACGTCAACAGGAGGATGAATCAAACCGTATACATTCAGCCCAGATATCATTGCTAGGGACGCCACAACAACATTGTCCCCAATATTAGCAACTTAAGTTTAATTGGCCCCGCTATTGGAAATGGGGGGGGGGGGGGCATGGTTTCCAGTGGTTTTCAAGTGATACAGAGGTTATGGGGAATTCCATCGTTTTCAACTGGAATAGGATTTCAATTGGATTGGATTTCAACTGGAATTGACCAATTGGAATTCAATGATTTAAAGTGTCGTAAGATCTCTGAAAGAATATGGTCCGCAATGAATTCAATCAATTAATTCACAAAGTTCCCTTCGGGATTGTTGTGGGAATAACAGATTTGTCTGCGCGCCTCCTGCGATGTGCGGAGGACTTTTCTGCCGTGTGAAGGAAGAACGACTAAACTCAAAAATTGTCGAAAATGGGATTTTCACGTAACCCCCCTAATTTCGACCCCACCTTTTTAATGGTCAAATCGAAATTCCAAAATTCGACCCAGAAGGTGTTGAAATTGTTAGGGATGAAACCTGAAAATTGCTTAATTTTGAGGAAAAACGTCTCAACTCCGTGTTTTTTTTAGTAAAAATCTCAACGCCTCGATTGAAACACCCTAACTTGCGAGTTTTGTTATTTATTTGTTGAGGAAAAACGACTCAACTGGCTGAAAACGCCGTTGAGTCGTTTTTCCTCCAAACCGTTGGCTTCAGGATCGGGGTCCAAACCGTTGGACTCAAGGGGGATTTGAGTTGTTTTTACTCCACAAACATTTCAAAAATCAACCATGAATAAATAATCGATATTCGACTCAAATGCAATAAATCGATTGAAAAAACGTGTGTCTGGAGTATTTTTTGATAGCTATCGATCAAGTTGAACATGATTGGACATTTGGAAAAAAAGGGGGGGGGGGGGCTGTAGTGAATCTATAGCGAGTTTTCGTTGGAAAACTTCGAATGAGGAAGAACGAAGTAAGAACGACTAAACTCAATAATTTTGAGTTGAGTCGTTCTTCCTTCACACGGCAGTGTTGCCCACAGGAGTGCTATGAATAGAAAAACGTCTGGCTCATTGTACGACTACTGCTTATCAGCAAACTCGGAAATTCTTATTGGCCTTCAATTTCTATGTGCTTACCCGAACGTTCTCCCCCGCTCCACAATAATTCCGTGAATCGTCGTTGTGCAGTTCTTTGAATTTTCGCAATTTTAGGACCTACTTTTTGGAGCAACAATTCAATATCCGTCGGATGCATCCGAGTGAAATTTTTGTAGAGCCCGCTGACCTCCTGAAACTTCAGCTCAGCCAACAGGCTGCTCCCACCAGATTGTTCTCGGTTTGAATACAACTTCGTTATCCACCAACGCGGTTTTCTCTTTTGGTTTATTATTTTCAATAATGAACCATTGGATTCGAGCATGAAAAAAAAAATTCTTACCCCCCCTCAAAATTTGATGGTTTACGTTTCAAGGTATGTAGAATCCAAAACTGCAATAAAAATATTTCTGTCTGTCCGCCGTACGCCGTACGCCGTACGGGCCACTTTTCTTAGTTACCATGAAAAAAAATTGATGAAATTCGGGTTATAGGTTCCGTTCGGCGTCTAGTTGGTCCTCGAAGCTCGACGTTACTGTGAGTCATCTCTAAGGGGTTCAAAATAGGGGTTGAAATTTTCAAAACGCCTATACCATTTTTTTACGTAAATATTTTCACGGTTTTAAATAGTTCGTGAACTTGCGAGTTTTTTAAGACCATCCGGAGCATCGTACGTCCAGCCATTCGTTCACAGTAAGGCCCCGAAGTTTGCACCGACAGGCATTTTCGACTCCAGTGTGAATGAAATTGTATACAATTCAAACCAAATCTCGTAACCAGAGACGCGCCCACAATAGGAATTCGTGAATACGGCCAATCATTGGTAGGGATCACCTGATTATATTGGCGGAGTATGAAGTCGAGTTGGTTGTTCTGTGATATTATTTAATTTGAAAAATGATGGCTCTTTTTGAGTTTGTTGGTAGGTAGTGAAACTTGGACAAACGTTGAAGTATTATTGATGGGTAAATTATTACTACGGTAAATTATTACTCAACGGTAAATTATTACACAACGGTTCATTATACCATCTACGTAGAAGGGGCTGGAGTTTGTTGGTAGGTACTTTCGCAACTTTTTTCACTCTTCATCAACAATTTCTTTTCAGAACTTCATTATGTGTGTTTCTTTTTGTTAAGTACTGTTTGTCATCGGCAGAATTATTTTAGCAACATTTAACTCGTGATTTAGGTAGGTACCTAGTAACGTGTACGGGGTTAGGTACCAACCTACGGAGGGTCTGCGATCTACATAATATTATGTATAGAATAGTACATATCATAAATTATATAGACGGGTTATCTATACATAGAGCTGTGATCTGTAACGGAAGGGTATTCGATACAAAATAATAAACCGTTGTGCAGGGATTTGCAGCGTTTTTTTTTTCAAAATAGCATCTATTACAATGTACGCAGCTGCGGCCACTTGCTGTTGAGATGCCATGACTGAGGAGCGCTCGATTCTCCCGATCGCCCTCCCGTGGTACGGAGCGAGGTTAGGAGCGCTGCGATGTTCGTTGAATTGTTCGGAACGGAGGAGCGGAGCGGAGCAGCCGAATGTTGAAAGTGCGTAGCCGGCTTAATACTGCCGTGTGAAGGAAGAACGACTCAACTCAAAATTATTGAGTTTTCAGAAATCAGCTTCGAAGTTTTCCAACGAAAACTCGCTATAAGTTCACTGCAGGGCATTCCCGCCACCCCCTTTTGGTTTATTATTTTCAATAATGAACCATTGGAATCGAGCATGAAAAAAAAAAAACCCTTACCCCCCTCAAAATTTGATGGTTTACGTTTCATGGTATGTAGAATCCAAAACTGCAATAAAAATATTTCTGTCTGTCCGCCGTACGCCGTACGGGCCACTTTTCTTAGTTACCATGAAAAAAAATTGATGAAATTCGGGTTATAGGTTCCATTCGGCGTCTAGTTGGTCCTCGAAGCTCGACGTTACTGTGAGTCATCTCTAAGGGGTTCAAAATAGGGGTTGAAATTTTCAAAACGCCTATACCATTTTTTTACGTGAATATTTTTACGGTTTTAAATAGTTCTTGAACTTGCGAGTTTTTTAAGACCATCCGGAGCATCGTACGTCCAGCCGTTCGTTCACAGTAAGGCCCCGAAGTTTGCACCGACAGGCATTTTCGACTCCAGTGTGAATGAAATTGTATACAATTCAAACCAAATCTCGTAACCAGAGACGCGCCCACAATAGGAATTTGTGAATACGGCCAATCATTGGTAGGGATCACCTGATTATATTGGCGGAGTATGAAGTCGAGTTGGTTGTTCTGTGATATTATTTCATTTGAAAAATGATGGCTCTTTTGGAGTTTGTTGGTAGGTAGTGAAACTTGAACAAACGTTGAAGTATTATTGATGGGTAAATTATTACTACGGTAAATCATTACTCAACGGTAAATTATTACATAACGGTTCATTATACCATCTACGTAGAAGGGGCTGGAGTTTTTTGGTAGGTACCTACTTTTGCAACTTTTTTCACTCCTCATCAACAATTTCTTTTCACAACTTCATTATGTGTGTTTCTTTTTGTTAGGTACTGTTTGTCATCGGCAGAATTATTTTAGCAACATTTAACTCGAGATTTAGGTAGGTACCTACCTAGTAACGAGTACGGGGTTAGGTACCAACCTACGGAGGGTCTGCGATCTACATAATATGTATAGAATAGTACATATCATATTATATAGACGGGTTATCTATACATAGAGCTGTGATCTGTAACAGAAGGGTATTCTATACAAAATAATAAACCGTTGTGCAGGGATTTGCAGCGTTTTTTTTTCCAAATGTCCAATCATGTTCAACTTGATCGATAGCTGTCAGAAAATACTCCCAAACACACGTTTTTTTAATCGATTTATTGCAGTTGAGTCGAATATCGATTATTTATTCATGGTTGATTTTTGAAATGTTTGTGGAGTAAAAACAACTCAAATCCCCTTTGAGTCCAACGGTTTGGACCCCGACCCTGAAGCCAACGGTGTGGAGGAAAAACGACTCAACGGCGTTTTCAGCTAGTTGAGTCGTTTTTCCTCAACAAATAAATAACAAAACTCGCAAGTTAGGGTGTTTCAATCGAAGAAAAAGAAAGAAAAACGGAGTTATTGAAAAATAGTCTATTTCCACTAATACACGAAAAACACTGTTATACCGGTTTCGGTGATCAAACCATCGTCAGTAACACACAATAACTGAAGGCATGTTGGAGAGGAGACCTTATATATAGTCACAAAGTGAAATGTGGTCGATTGGGATTGGTTGTGAAAAAGAATGGTGAAGGGAACAGAGGGAGGGTGGTCGAATCTGATTGGTTGTGAAGAAGAATGGTGAAGGGAACAAAGGAAGGGGGTCGATTCTGATTGGCCCAGGAAGAGAATGCCAAAAAGTGAAAGGAACATGAGGTGATAGGGAGGTGATGAGTTTGTGGGGAAGAGGGGTGGAACCAAGCTGTTACAGAAATGAATGCAATAATGGAGAAAAACTTAAAGGAACTACATCATTCAAAGATTTACCCAACTTATCACT